>VMDO01003968.1:0-133297 GCA_007922755.1 Pedetes capensis
CACCATTTTACAGCTCCACCAGCAATGTAAAAGTGTTCCCTTTTCCCCGCAGCCTCGCCAGCATTTGTTGTTGTTTGTTTTATTGATCTTGGCCATTCTTACTGGTGTAAGGTGAAATCTCAGCGTTGTTTTGATTTGCATTTCCCTAATGGCTAGGGATATTGAGCACTTTTTCATGTGTTTCATGGCTTTATGGACCCATAAAGCCATGAAACACATGAAAAAGATTTTCATTTTTTTTATTCTATGTATTTCTATGTTATTTGAATTTTAATTATCACTTAAATTTTAGACATGATTATTTAAAATAACAGAAGATCTTTTAACTCAAGCTCATTTGTTGACCTTGTGCCTATCCAATTGTTTACCAACACTTTTGGATCTTATTCCTTCTCCTCCTTAAATTTCACCCTGACTCATTAGCACCTCACACAAATGTTAAAGAAGGAAAAAGGAGATAAATTATTTCCAGATGGACATATTTAGTACCCTCTGACCAAAAGGGATCCCGTTGCTATGGAACATGAAGCTTTCAAGTGCTCTGTGGTTTTATTTGGGAATTCTATCCCTGTTTGCCAAAAATGTGTATAGTAATAATATCTTTCATTAATGGTCACAGGCAAATCATGCATGAATTCTGAACCTGTTTGTTGGTTTCTTAAATGTACTGACTTAAAAGTCTGGTGACACAAGTGAATTTCATTTCTGCCTGGGGTCAGTGTGCCAATGTATTTTTAATTATAAGATTCACACACCCACCACATTGGTCAAGGGTTTCCATGCTATATTTGGTTCTACTTACATTCCTTCTTCTCAATATGTAATAAGTAATTACAACCATGACAGGTTTGTTAATAGAAATGAAGCAATCATCTAGAATGTAATCTATCTTTTATCTTTTTCATAAATGTATAATAAAAATTAAGAAATAGGAATTCAAACTGAAATTAAGACATTATTTTCTACTTTCAAAACAGAATAATGTTTATGCCATTCTGACACAATTCAGTCTGAAATTAAATGGCAGTAAGTATAAGACAGCATTAATATGGATAAAAATATGATGCTGATAATATAGCACACCAGTTTTCTTATTTAAAATTTGTCCTGGTGCATTGGAAAATAAAACAATAACAACAACAGTAACAAGAAACTTGTTTCCTCTTGTCTAAGAAACTTAAACTATGAACACTTCCCTCAAATGCAATCTCATGAGCCAAACTACTAAAAATTATATTAAATAATTAGTGAAGTTAAAATTTAATAATGCCTGTATATACTATATAGATCTAATAAAACATTTTAAATTATTAAGAGCAATTTAAAATACAAGAGTTTGTGCTTAATTATCATGCAAGTGTTCCTTTCAAAACAATTTTATAACAGTGGAAAGACTTAATTTTATTATATAGATACTATATTTTATAACATAGAATATGAATGATACATGTTACATAATTTGGGGGATTCATTTTCCTGAAAGATAAACTTGATCAAATCCATGCTGACTCTGATATCTTGCCTGTTAAGATTATATCTCATCAATTTGTAAGGTGATGTGGGTTGGTTTGACTTCTTATGTTGTTTTAGATCAGGTCATTTACAGATTTTCCAGTAATAAAACAGTTTCAATGATAAAATATTAGAAGTTTTTAACTCAGAAAGGAAAGAGAAGAAATACATACTGAATCTTCAGTTCTACAATTTGCCAGGCCATTTGCCTAAATTATCATATTAAATCCTAACATGGTCTGTGTGAAAAATGTAGCATTAGTTTGAAGAAATGGAGAAACTGAGGCCCAGAGAGTTCTGTACTCTGTGTAGAACAGAATCATAAAGTGCCAGATGGGTTCATGTGTCTTTCAGCTACACAGTGCTGTTCAAATGTCCTGATAATGTGGCCTCATCATGGAATCAGGGCTCATCTGTGCCACATGGCTAATGTCTCCCCTGTCACCAAACCAATTTGTGTGAAGGAAACTGGGAAAGTGGCATAGAGGGGCTGCCCAGGCATGGCCAATGCACTCTAGGAGCATTTAAAGAAGAAACACTCCTTATGAAGTTGGGGACCTTCTGGTGGGGAGGTTGAAAGTCACTCTCCCCTATCAATAAGCCAAAGAATTGTATCTTGTCCAACCTCTGCAACAGGGTCCCCAGGGAATAGAAATGTGGTTCAAATAGGGGACAGGAATTGCTACAGTAATCAGAGCTGTGGACATGGTTAATGACAGAAATCTTGGCCCAGGTCCAGCCTTCCATGAGCTGTACAGTGGCTGGCACCACAGTCACAACTAGCAGACATCTGTCATTGAGCTCGGAGCTCCACACGTCTGCCACAGATGGGAGTTTGTCTGTGTTTAATTATTAAAAGCTTTGATGCATTGATAATGCCAGTGAGATTGGAAAATAGGAAAGAGATCCATTAGTACACAAGAGAAAGTTGTAGAAAGAACATTCGAGCAATGTAGGCTGAGGTTCTTTCCTTACTTGGCATATGTTGGAAAGTTTACAAACTTTTTAGGATTGAGTCCAAAGTCAGTCAGGGAAAGACAGAGGGAATCCAGGAGATTTTGTAGGTTTTTTTTTTGTTTGTTTGTTTGTTTGTTTGTTTGTTTTTTTAGTATTTGAGACAGGGTCTCACTAAGTTACACAGACTGCCTCTGGTCTCGAACTTGCGATCCTCCTGCCTCCACCTCCCAAGCTTCTGGGATTACAGGTATGGGCCTGGCTCCATTTCTTAGCTTTTAGGAAATTGTTAACAACCATTTCACAGACATTGCTATAGATTAATAACTGGAGCAAATGTCTTCCAATTAATAGATTCAGGGAAATCCCATCCCACCAAAAATTTAAAAACAGAAAGAAGGAAAGAAAGAAAGAAAGGAAGGAAGGAAGGAAGGAAGGAAGGAGAGAAAGACAGAAAGAAAGAGAAAGAAAGAAAGAAAGAAAGAAAGAAAGAAAGAAAGAAAGAAAGAAGACAGACAGACAGACAGACAGACAGACAGACAGGAGAGATGGCAAGCACAACCCTACCACATCTCCTCCCATATTTATATTATAAAAGAGAAAAAGTTACATTAAAATAAGAAACTATAGAACATCAACACATTTAATTTTTAGAAAAAAGTACAAATTGTGTGTGAATCTTGAAAATGAAACTTTCATAATCACTGAGAAATTTCTTGTTAATTATACCTCAATAAAGCTGGAAAAAGAGAGAGATGTTTCTGATTTATACAGAAAAATCGATAATTAAAGTACTATTGGATCTTCTGACATTTGCTCTACATCATGTCAGAGAAGATGCCACACAACACTCCCAGAAACAGAAAGAGCAATGAATGAGGAGAAAGAGACGGAGAGATGGATTTTGTTCTAAAACACATCTGCAGGGCAGAGAGAGGGGCAGCTGGGACCAGGAGGGAAGATGGGCAGCTTGCAGTGTTGGTTAACGAGTCTGGCCAGTGAACAGCTTCCCAAACTTATCATTCCACACACCTGTCTACTTGGCTGGACTCTGCACAAGCACTTTTCCCTCACTTGGATACATAAGTTACCCCCAAAGAGAGGTCCTTCAACTTTCAGAGTTCCCAAGGGGTAGAAGAGAAGGGTCTGTGAAATCAGCCCTGGAAGGCCACTGTGGCTTTGGCTGCCTGGGGACAGGGAGGAAGCCCTGCCCAGCGCCTGTCCTCTAGCATAGGTCACTCAGGGAGGCCGTCCAGGACCCACCGAGCTCAGCCACACTGGGAACGGGCTGACACCACACTGCACCCACCAAAGGTGAGTGTGGACCTTGCCCACTCAGCGCGACCCTCTGTGCAGGTCTCAGGCCACGACTGGGCTGGGAGGAGTCCTGGGTGGAGTCCAGGCTTTTGGTCTCCCACATCAAGTGCCTGGCCCGCGTCCTTGGAGGCGTTCTGTATGTTTTCTTGTCACCTCTTATAAGATCCCAGTGTTTCATGAAAAAATGCTCAATATCCCTAGCCATTAGGGAAATGCAAATTAAAACAACTCTGAGATTTCACCTTATACCAGTAAGAATGGCCAAGAGCAATAAAACAAATAACAACAAATGCTGGCAAGGTTGCAGGGAAAAGGGAAGAATCTTACATTGTTGGTGGAGCTGTAAATTGGTCCAACCACTGTAGAAATCAATATGGAGGTATCTTAAAAATACTAAAAATAGATCTATCATATGACCCAGCTATAACACTACTGGGAATTTACCCAAAGGGAGATGTGTCCTCATACCACAGAGATACCTACATCTCCATGTAGCAGCACTTTTCACAATAGCAAGGATATGGAATCAACCAAAGTGCCCATCAACAGAAGAATGGATAAAAAACTATGGTACATATACACAATGGAATACTACTCAGCAATAAAAAAAAGAGAAAGAAGGCCATTTTCAGCAAAATGGATGGAATTGGAGAAAATTATTTTAAGTGAATGAACACAAGCTCAGAAAGAGAAACACCACATGTTCTCACTCATATGTGGGAGCTGAATCAAAATTATAAGAAGGAAAAAATCCTATACAAAGGTCAGATCATAATAAAAGAAACAAAAAAGGTAAGAATGGTGTTATTATATATGGTCTAGAAAATGCATGTAATAGTTCTGACAAGGTAAAAAGAAAGTTCACTACAGGAAAAGTTTCTATCTTAAACAGAACTGGAACCCAAGGGTACATAGAAAATATTACCATAAAAAGACAAGTAAATGGAAGAGAAGTCTTTGATGGGGGGGACGGCGGAGGAAGTGCACAAGAGGGTAAGGGGGAACCTATATGAATAATGTACAACAAAATGCATATATGGAAATGTCACAATGAAAAACATGTCAGAATGAATCACATTAAGATGTACATTAAAAATTTCTAATTAAAAAAAAAAAAGATCCCAGTGTTTGTTTATCCTCTGCCAATACGTCAGTCTTCTGAGGCTGCTCCCCCACTGGAAAGCCAACTCGCACCCACAAGCCACAGCCCCTTTGCACAGGAGTGATCGCCTCTGCTCCTCCTCCCACATTTGACCTTGAAGCACCTGACCTAGATATAGATGTCCCCATGAAGAGACCCTTATACTGCATGTTTGCCCAGGACAGCTGCAGCTCCCTCTCCTGGAAGGGGGGAAGCTGTGGGCTCCAGATCTTCCCTCAGACCTGCTGGAGAGGCTCAGGGCTGAGAGCAGGATCCTCTTTCCCAGGCTGGTGCTGACCAGCTTGAGCATGAGAAACCCTGCCTCACACATCCTCTTACTAGCTGGCCTCAGAGCTGGAGGTCGAGGTTGGTCTCCCCAACCCCCTGCTATCATCAATGTTGTTGTTAGGCGCCATGGAGTCGGGCACGACTCCTAATGACCTTATGTACAACAAAACAAAACCCTCCTCAACACTGTGCCCTCCTTGGCACTACTGCCAGTACTTCCCTGCTATCCAAAGGGTTTTCAATGGCTGATTGTTTCTGGAGTGGGCTGCAGGGTCCCGAACCTAGAGAACCTGGCACTAGGTGGTCTCCCTGCCAAGGAGTAACTGCTCTGACTCTGCATAGCTTCTGAGATCAGATGGGATCGGATGCCTGGGTGGTGGTGGTCATGGTTGTTGTTGTTGTTAGGTGCTGTCAAGTCGTGTCCGACTCATAGCAACCCTCATGGAGTTTTCAGTGGCTGACTGTTTTGGGATTGCCTCTGGAGTGGATTGCTACATCCTTCTCCCATTTTTGTGGTGCTGGGAATAGAACCCAGGACCTCAGGGACTGCAGAGCAGCGCTCTACCAACTGAGCTAAATCCCAGCCCTGGCAGGGTGGTCGTTGTTGTTAATAGATTTGATTATCTGGTCCTCCCAAGGGGAGGTGCTCTTAGTCATCATTTGCATCTGGCTGCAGCCACAGTTTTGGAAGAAAGAATCTTTAAACTGCCTGGAGTCTCTTGGGGTAGCTGCCCTATCTGGTCAGGGATAAGACACACTGCCCTGGGTGAGGCTCCTACCATTTCCTGGGAGCCCCAGGCCCTGTGCGCGCTCTTTCCCTCTTTATAGATCCGGTTTGGTAGGCTTCTCCTACCCTGGCCGAATACATACCATTCCTTTCCCTTTTTGTTTTCAGCCTCCCCCACCTGGAAAATCAAACTAGCCACCTTTACAGAAACTACACTCAGTGTCCCAAACGCCAGTGAGAAATAATCACCAAACTCACCTCAACTACGCCCTTATTCCTCCCCCTGAAATCCTTGGAATTTAGTAGACAACATTCTCCCCTTCCACACACCTCATTCACCATCACAAATACCTCTCTGAGAGCCGGCACCTCCCGATACATCACTGACAGTGACTGTTATATGCAAGTCATAGTAAGCACTCTGCTTGCTGAAAGTGAAGGGGATGTGTAACATTTACTGATGAAGATCAAATAACATGCCCTTCAGTATGGATTTTGCCTCAACATCAACAAAGCAAAATCCTTTTAAAGGGGTCAGTAAGCAACCTTATGATAAATGGAGAAAAGACTGAGGTTGTCCAAGATTTTGCTTTACTTGGTTCTACAATCAACACCTGTGGAAGCAGCAGTTAAGAAATCAAAAGAAACAGCACAATGGGAGAAACTGTTGGAAAAGACCTCTTTAAGATGTTGAAAAGTAAAGATGTCACCTTGAAGTGAAGTTGTGGCTGACTCATACCGTGGTAATTTCAGTCACATCATATGGTTGTGAAAGCTGGACATTGAATAAAGGAGTCTGGAGAAGAATTGATGTTTTTGAACTATGGTGCTAGAGACAAATATTGACTATACCACGGACTACAAAAAGAACCCACAGATGTGTCCTAAAAGAAGTGCAACCAGAGTGCTCCTTGGAAGCAAGGATAGCTAAACTGCATCTTACGTATTTTGGACATGTAGTTAGGAAGGACCAATCCCTGGAGAAGGACATCATGTTTGGGATAGTGGCAGGTCAATGAAAAAAGGGAAAACCCTCCACCAGATGGATTGACACAGTGTCTGCAAAAATGAGCTTAAACATAAATAAGATCTTATACCTGGCACAGCACTGCAGAGTGTTTCATTCTGTTGTACATAAGATCACTATGAGTTGCACCTGACTCAACAGCACGTAACAACAACAATGTACCAGCTACGCCAAGACTCATGTGCATTCTCAATCACAAGTCCTGATCTTCACTGCAAAGCACGAAACAGATGTCATTATTACTACCCATTTTGCAGAGGAGGACACCATGGCACTTTTAGGAAATAGAAGAAGGATGTGAACTTAGGAAGACTGCAGAGCCTGGTCAATGAAGTACTATTCTGTCCTGAAAAGCTTTGTGACACCAATAAGTGCCACACCTGTGAGCAAGCATAAGGCAGGATTGCTGCAGCCCTTCGGTAAGTACCCATTGTGTGTTCTTCGGAGGACTTGCACCATGTCAATAGTGGACGGGTCCCTCAGTTGTTTCCCAAGAGTCTGCAAGTGTACCAACTCATCTGATTAGTGTGCTGAACCCATATTGCAGAGGGGTCTGTGATCACCAGAGCCATGAGGACAAGGTGCCCACAGCAAAGGTCAGCCCATCCCATCCCAGGATGTCGATGCTGGTCCTCCCAGCTCCATGTGAGGCCCATGGAAGAGTGTGTTGGGAGGGCCAACCTGAACGATGTGTGGGGCACCTCAGTAAATATCAAGGTCATTCTTTAATGAAGAAAAACATGGTGGTAACCTCACAGAAGCTCATGGTGATGGTAAACAGTTTACTAGACTTTTAAACTGAAACATCACATGTGATTCTATTTAAAGAAAGAGTTGCAAAATGAGTATGGAAGCATATCATTCCACACTCTCTAGAGAGCTTAAATAATTCTGAAAAATTCCCTTATTCAATCTCCTCCCCTAGTCTCTTCTCCGACACCAGATTTCATTTCTTTTCGCAGTTTGTTTTCAGTACTTCTTTCTAAATCTGCAGAGAACATAGAGGGCCACTGCTTAGTTTCTCCATTCATGGCATTAGCTCCCAGTGCCTATGGAAAATGAAAGTGCCCCCCTTTGAGGGTAAACCCCACACCTCATACATGTGCTCTGTTCAAGAGCTTCCCTGGACACTGACATCACAACAATCAGCATCTGATCTGGGGTTCATATTATCACTGTGTCAGCGTTACAACCCTGTGCCCTCTGCCACGAACGTTTTTTCCATTGCTGCTGATCCTTTCCCCTACTATAAGAGTAGTCTTTCTTATTTTACCTCTACCTATCACCAACTTGTCCCCAAATTCCCCTTCCATTTCCTAGCCCTGTTCTGGATACTTTCAAATTCATTGGATTTCTACTGAGCTCATCTCTCTGCCAGAGTGCGCTGACCTGATCCACCCAGCACTGACATACACTGGACATAATCCCACTTCATACTTTTCTGGATGAGTATTTCCTGATAGAAATCTGTTCATATCTGGTGTGAAAACTGATACGAACTTCTGAGTATCTGTGTGTGGGATGGATGCTTGATCACCATGGTTCACTTCTGGGACATTTAACTGGTTAATTTCACTGATGGGGTAATTTTTCTTAGTTATTTCTCTTGAGTAGGTCAGAATCCCTCACTTCCTATTCAAGGGTCTAATCTTTAAGCTAAAAGAGCCAAGGATCTCTATGTTCATACAAACGTTATCATTTTCCTTAGTTTTATTCTCATCCCTAGATATGCCTGGGGTCTTGTACTGTAAATACCTTTGCTTTGTCTTCTCCAAATAAAGTCCAGCTTTGCTCTGAGTTGGGAGAGAGCTGGGGTCCGGCTACTTGGGTTGCTGGTGGAACTTGAACCTGATTTCTTGTGGAATGTGTTTTCTGTTGGCTCCTTCTCTTGCCCGCACTCTCATCCCCACTTGGGAAATCTCCATTTCTGCGAGTTCTTTGTAGAGTTCCTTGGAGCCAATGAGTTTGCTTCCCAGCTTTCCCAACTGTTGCACCAGGACTCTGCTCTCCTGGTTCTTCTAAGAAGTCAATTACCACCTTTAACCCTATGTTTTCTAGTGTGTAAAACTGTGTTTGGTTCCTCTCCTTTCTTACTTTATTTGCCCTTGTGGATATGCAAATTTGGAATAATCCCTTTGTGCTCATTCTTGTACTTTTAGTGGGATTCAGGAGGCACTAGGTACACAGGGAAGTATTTTACCTATCAACTCAAACCAGAATTTTGATGTGGCTGGTTGTTTCTTCTAATCAAATCTGCTAATATCTACTAATTATATATATAAATAAATAAATAATATATATACATATACACACACACACACAAATGTTGTTGTTGTTGTTGTTAGGTGCCATCGAGTTGGTATCCGACTCATAGCGACCCTCATAAGGTTTTCAATGGCTGATTGTTTCAAGATTGCCTTGGGAATGGATTGCCATGTCCTTCTCCCATATTTCCGGTGCTGGGAATTGAATTTGGGACCTCAGAGACTGCAGAGCAGTGCTCTACCAACTGAGCTAAATCCCAGCCCAATATCTAAATATATATATATATACACACACACACACACACACACATACATATATATATAGTATACACACACACACACACACACATAGGTATATACATATATAATGTTATGGGATACATTATTACCTTAGAAAGGATGTTCATACCCTGTTGTAGGTAGAATGATAGACTATGAACAGATGAGTTAATTTCTCAGACTTCCAGGGTATTGGGTTTAGTTTATAAATCATGAAATGCTGCACTTTGGTGTGAGAGCCACTACCTTCTATAAAAATGTAGCATTACCAACATCACTAGCTATTGTAGACTGGACTTCTTCTCTTTGGGAATTCTAGAAAAGCCTCCAAGAAGGGTGTTTTCTAAATGATGTAAAAAAGGAGAAATGATGCTTACCCACTCAAAAGTTGAAATAGTGATGGACATCCCAGACAAATGGCGAGGGAGGAAGTATATCAAAAGACCATGAAGTGAGCCAGAAAGGGACTTTGCCTCTCTAGGTGGTCTCTGCGGTGGGTGAGCATGGACAGATGGACGACCTACAGCATTTGGATGGATAAACAGCTTTGCGTGCCCTGATGTCTGATTGTGCCTTCATTTTCTGCCTACTATCTCCTATGTAGTGTCCAAAACAATACTCTGCTCACATATTCAAGCCTTCTTTGTGCAAGGTGCCCCAGCTCACTCTCATTGATCTGTAAGGCGGTGTTCACACTTCAACCAAAGATCGTTGAGAACAAAAATTTAAAACCATGTGGTGTTTTTCTTTGCCTACTCAATAAACACTATTTTAATGTCAATTTGTTTTTTTGTTGGACCACAGGAAATAATGTTTCTCATAGATTGACAGGTTTGATCTATGATTAAAGCACAAACGATCGGTTTTACACATGGGAATAGCTACAACTTTGTAATCAGTTCTATGGGAAAATAAAACTTAAAATGATTGGTGAGATACACCTCAATTTTCATGTACTGCCTCGCTTGTAAAAAAAAAAAAAAAAAACAGAACCACAACTCATAACGCAGCTGTTAAAAAAGACCTATTATTACATACTCATGACCATCGCAGTCAGAATCCCTTCCCTCTCGCATACAGACAGGGAGAGGAAAAGCATTACACATTTTCACAGTGCAGGTTAGGATCCCATTTGGCTCCTCGGAGTCAGCTCTGGCACTCAGAAGGGCATTTCCAGTGTGCATCCATCGCCTGTTGTAGATGCGGCCACAATTTGTCCTAATTTTCTGTTAGAGGGCAGCAACACCCCTTTCTGACATCTATGACTTCCGGACTATGAAGATTTCATCCAAAGGCAATGTTGATTCTTTGCAAGTAAAATCAGATTGAGCAAGACAGTGAGGAGAATATAAATGACTTTTCCTCGTACTTATCATAAAATAAATCTGGCCTTTGTGCTTATTTTCCACTGTCGTTTTTGAAAATGTGTTTATCCATAGCGACTTCTATTCTTAAAAGGAGCAGAATACTATCGATTCCTTTCACTTTGACAGTGACATGGATAGTATAATATGTTTTATTATGCTTTCCTCCATTTCTAGACATAATTTTAAAATGCAAAAGCAACAATAAATAAGACGCGTTGTGCTGTAGCATACATTGTCCATGGCTCATCACTCATTCTAGCAATGTTTTTGGCACTCGTTCCTCCTAAAGTGAATAAGCATTCCATCCGTACGAGACATGACAACCCTGAAGAGAAGTCCAACCGGAGGTGGCCTCCCATAGTCCTCTGCTGCTGTTGCAAAATCATATGGTAACAGAGATGATCCTGATGTTCTATATGATGTTGTTGTTGTTAGGTGCCGTCGAGTCGGTATCCGAATCATAGCGACCCTCATAGGGTTTTCAATGGCTGAGTGCTTTGGGATTGCCTTGGGAGTGGATTGCCAGGCCCTTCTCCCATTTTTGCGGTGCTGGGAATTGAACCCTCGGCCTCAGAGACTGCAGCGCAGTGCTCTAACCACTGAGCTAAATCCCAGCCCGTTCTGTATGATAGATTCCGAAAAACACAAAACACAGTGTGTGTGTTTGTGTGTGTGTGTGTGTGTGTGTGTGTGTGTGTGTAGAAGCAATTGATATGTCTGTACACACACACACACATCCATACATATACTCGGTATGCCAAAAAATGTATACACATTTTGAGTGATATTATCTCTGTATTACTTTTTGAAGAGTTGGTTTACAGCAGCAATGCATAGTGTTAGGTTCTGGATTATATTTCTGCTATCACATCAGAACAAACATATGACATGCTTTTAACCAGCAAAGTGCACAATTTTTATCCCAAGATGTATGTTGTTGTTGTTAGGTGCCGTCGAGTCGGTATCGGACTCATAGCGACCCTCATAGGGTTTTCAATGGCTGACTGTTTCAGGATTGCCTTGGGAGTGGATTGCCAGGCCCTTCTCCCATTCAAGATGTATAGACATTTATATATGATAAACCAGGTAGCCAAACAGAACATAAGGAATGCTCTAATTAGAGAAAATTACATCATGTTTAAAAAATACACAATATGGAGGGTGTCTAATGATATTATTAAGAAAAGAGTTTGAGAAAAATTATTACTTAAAAGGGGAGATAATGCCAGCTTGGGAGCAAAGAATGGCAAGCTTGTGAATGTGCTGGGTGCCTCCTAACACTCAGCGAAGCTGGCTTCACAGCGCATGTGGCCCCCACCTCCCTGGTGAGTTCTTACCAAGAATTCCACTCCCGTGCTCTGACTTAGCCAGCTGAGATTGTTTTGCACCAAGTCAGGCAGTGCAGAGGAAAAGCCTGTGCCACAAGTATTGCTCATCACCTCCCAGCTCCTCTCACAGGGGCTAGAGAAATGGTACAGGCCACCTATCAGAGGCAATTCATGTCATAAAAGTGGTCTTTGTGCCAAGTGCTGTGCTAGGGATGCAAAGAATACTCCAAAATATCCAGGGAACTATAGGCATAAATACATAAATGATTGTCACATTATTATATATTTCAAAGTTCAACACTGTTTTATTTTTGTTTTGTATGTTAGGTGCTGTGGAGTTGGGTCTGACTCCTAGTGACACTGTGTATAACAGAAAGAACTGCTGCTCAACACTGTGCCAGGTACACAATCTCTATGTGAGCCCATTGTGGCAGGTACTATGTTTCTTCTCATTTTCAGTCATGCCACATCAGCAAACGGAGGTCCCAGGGGCTTTACTCCATTCCCATCATTAAGGTTGACTCCACTTTGAGGAGACAACTCTTCCTCAGTCATTTCTTAAATGTCTTCTAGGTTGGGAAGCTCATTTTCTACACTGTATCTGACAGTGCTTCTCTGCTATTCATAGGGTTTTCAATGGCTAGTTGTTTCAGGGTGGGCTGCCGGGTCCTCCTCCCTAGTCTTTCTTAGTCTGGAAGCTCAGCTACAACCTGTCCACCATGGGTGACCCTGCTGGTATCTGATATATCAGTGGCATAGCTTTCAGCATCACAGCAACACACAAGCCCCCACAGCATGACAAGCTGACAGACACATTGCGGGGGGGGGGGGGGGCAACAGTATTTGGTGGCGTGAAATATGTTTTAGAACTTGGGAAGACGTTATCTTCTATAATTTAAGTTATATTACCACATACATTATCATTATTGCACATAAAGATAGCTATTTTTTATAAAAAATCTTATTAAAGGGAAATAGATTAAGACAAAGTCCTTTCTTTATTGTGGTCAGGTAACCGTGGACGGGAGGCTCAACATTATGAAGCTTCAGTTTCATTATTCGTAAAATAAGGAAAATAATATCTAAGCATAATTTGTAACTATTGAAATGAGATTAGCTATTAACAAAGATTAATTACTGTTGTCATAATAAAGGTTAATATCATTATTATTGGTATAAGGATACAAAATTTGCTTTCATAGCTTAATAAATTAAAAACTCATTGTATGTATATATTACTTTCATCTTTTTCTACAAATTGAAGGAAGGTAACTTCTCTTGTGGACTCAATTGTGTCCCTCTAAAGTTCATATATTGAAATTTTAACATTTTTTGCTTCAGAATGTGACTATACTTAAAGTTTTTCCGGAAGTTCTTGGTCAAAACCAAGGACAATTTGAAATGGCATTTTGCAAACACAGGAAACATTGGATTGACTCAGCAAATACACAATGAGATCTCTTCAAAGAACTCCTTGAAAAGAAAGACTTTAAGTCTATTGTTTTCTTAGATAAGATACAATATACACAAAAATGATGTGTGAATGAAAAAATTGGTCATTTAGAAATGAGCCATAGAACAAGACTTGTCAAATTGTAATTTGAAAATATGCACAGACATAGGGATTGTTTTTTAGCTTCCAGATTTTATCAGTGCCTAGATCTGTTAGTGATGATAACATGCTTGTCTCTGTGGAGGAGTGAAATTGCCTCCTATAAACTGGATGGTTGCTTAAAATAAATAACATAAAACTGGTTCCAAGCAAGGGTTCTCTTTACTAAGTGCCTCTGTGCATTAGCACGCCAGGTGAGTGGAGATGCTATCGCAACAGTGCTCACCACATAGCAGTAAACATGGTCTTGAATGACCCTGAGAGAGAAAAATAAATATATCTCCTCATAAGGTGCCAATTTGAGAGTGTGCGTCAGGTCAAATGCATTTCCACGTGGACCCTGGGACAGTGGTCCCCCTTCCTACTCACCTCTCACATGCATCCAGAGAGGATCTTGAAAATTTTGTCAATATCACTCTGGTGCCTACTGAGGATTCGCTGAGGTTTGTAGGGATTAGTTAGTAGTACTCAGTTCTAAGATTGTAAAAGAGGCCCCTAAATGAAAAAAGTTTGAGAAACGCTGGCCTCAATTCATGATAGTTAATTTTGTACTTGTTGTTGTTGTTGTTAGGTGCCATCGAGTCAGTGTCTGACTCACAGCGACCCTCATAGGGTTTTCAATGGCTGTTCCGGGATTGCCTTGGGAGTGGATTGCCAGGTCCTTCTCCCATTTTTGCAGTGCTGGGAATTGAACTTGGGACCTCAGAGACTGCAGTGCAGCGCTCTACCAGCTAAGCTAAATCTCAGCCCCAGAGAGACTCAATAGAGAGAGAGTGCTCAGAGCCATACTCTCTCTGAAGTATTCCGTTAAAATACGGAGCAATACCTGTCTTCAGAATATGTCAATAAACCAACATCTATAACGGTAAACCAATCTGTTGTGTTGTTTCTGCGTCAGGCTACAGTTGTAATTAGCTGCCCTTTGGGACTTTGGTGCACAACACTACTAGCGTTAGATGTCCATTTATTTTGAGAGAATTTTGAAAAGTGGAACAGAGAATATCTCATCCATGACGGACGCCATAATAGGCTACACAATTCCTCCCATCTAATAGCATTAGCCTAATCTTCCCCAGATACAGTCAGCTTTAATTAATTCTCAGTGACGCTATAAGAAATTATAAAAATAGATGGTCTAATTCTAATAAGACATGCTAATGACACATAGGCCATCCTTCCCAGATAACTCAGACATGTTTGAAAAAAGAAGGGAAGCGTTGTTATGCTAAATAGTTTGTGAAAGAATAGAAAAGAGATCAAATAATAATTCCTTGTGTTTAATGATGAAATGAAATGCACTGTCAAAACAGAGATTGTAAGAAAATGCTAATTATGAGGAAAGAACATAATATTTTCTCTTTACAAATTTTATGGTAGTGTTTTTCACATTTCCTTTCTTGTAGTTGGTTTTTGTTTTGTTTTGTTTTGTTTGAGGCAAGTTCCCCCTGTGTAGCCCAGGCTGGCCTTGACCTCTCTATCCTCCTGCCTCAGCCTCTCAGGTGCTGGGATTCCATTCATGCACGGCTATGCTTGATAACATATTTCATTTTTATGAGTTTCTATTTGGTAAATCCAATATGGATGCTATGGAATCAATTATAATATGGGGAATAAGAATGGATAGAGATAAACATTAAAATCACATTTTTTGAAGTTGCCTCAATTTACGTTTGTTATGATGATCAGGGGGCTGGGATTTGGCTCAGTGGGTAGAGCGCTGCACTGCAGTCTCTGAGGTCCCGAGTTCAATTCCCAGCACCGCAAAACTGAGAGAAGGACCTGGCAATCCACTCCCAAGGCAATCCCCAAACAGTCAGCCATTGAAAACCCTATGAGGGTCGCTATGAGCCAGATACCGACTCGACGGCACCTAACAACAACAACAACAACGATGATGATCAGGTAACTGCTTAACGATCTGTCAGATTACCGATCACACTGACAGATAATATAGTGTATAGTTTTGTGTTTCGTATAAAATTTTCTACATTTCTTAAGGGCAATCTAAGCCTTGAAATCAAAATTCCCTTTCCCTTTACACTGTATCAAAACTCATTTAATATCATAAATTTACTTTAGGGATGTCCTATATTACTGATTAGTTTTTCAAAATTCTGACTGATAAGTTAGTGTTTAGCCATTCTCTGCCGCAAACCATATAAAAACAAGTGAATTTAAAACAACATATTTTAGAGGTGACAGTCCCACAGCAGCCTGGTGGCAAAATCACACTGGAAATCAGAACTCTAACCCTGGGCTTCTGCTTCCTAGCATCCAATGGCGAATTTGAGCCTTACAAATGCGTTCTGTTACAAAGTAAACTTGTAGGGACAGCCATCTGTGTGTGCATCCATCCACTGCGTGAAATTGTATACAGTTGAAAGAGATACAGTTTGAGGACATTAGTGGGTGTTTTAGCTAAGAAATAAGCAACCTGGGTCAGATCCCACAGTCTTAGAAATTAAATTAGAAAATCCCAGAAGGTTGACTTTTTAATGGAGTCCTTATGTTTTCTTAAATCCCAATTATAATGAACTCTATTTCTTCAAGTGTCCAGTAAAACAGAGGGGAAGTAGCAGGCCAACTATCTCTCTTTTATTATCAGAATGCACTATGAATATTGGCTTTCATCTAACTGGGTCTTTGTTCCAGAGAGGAAACTGAGCTGACTGTGAATTAACAGTTAGTTAGCAGAAAGGGTTTGGTCCATGTTACCAGCCTTCATCATTCAGCCCATAGTTTTGAACAATTTCTCTGAGCCTAACGGTGCTGTCCTGTGTGGGAGAGATGGGAAGCGCTAGTCCAGTGTGAGACAGACACCAAGCCACCAGAAGCACAGCCACAATGACATTCACAGAGCTCAACACCGCCATGGCGGACAGGACAGCTGAGATCTGAATGCCTCATCTATTCCCTATAAGCTACGTGACTGGTCACTTAAATCCCCTGGGCCCAGCATCCTCACGGATAATGATAATGTCCTGCGGCTTCTCGGAATATGAATCTAGTTAACATATGCAAATTGCCGGGCACTGAGGCAGCACACTTTGGGCTAGCTATCATTATGCACGTTCGCAGGTTCCTGACAAATGTGATGAACCCTTGTTGACAAGGTGGGGTGCTCCAGTGCTGTGTGTGGCTTTTCAGTGAGAGCCCCCACGCCAGGCCGTGGCGGTGAAGGACAGAGACGGGAGAAGGGGGTAGTCTAGTGAGGACACCTGCCTGCGTGAATCCTTTGCATTCAGTGCTGTGGGATCATGGGGGAGTGATGTTCTCCTGCATTAGGATTCTAAACCGGCTCACAGAGCTGCACGGCCACAGCCTGGGGAGCAAGAGGCGAAGAGCAGGGAAGGGTGTTTGCAATGGGGGCCGGGGTGAGCGAGCGTGGACAGAGGGAGGTGAAACAGAGGGATGTACAAGCCATAGGGAGAAGACTTGGTGGCAGGCAACTGGATGAGAAGGCAGAAGTCAATGGGACAGGACCACCTAGGCTTTGGGACACTCCGCTCTGCATTCTGCAGGCTGAGTGGATGGCCCAAGAGGGACTGAGCAAAGAGTGACATGATCAGCAGTAGGTGGCTGCTCTCACCAAGCACGTGAATGGAGGGTTTGGTTTACTCTGCAGTGACGGGGCCTCTTCTGAGGGTGGAGGGAGGAGTTGTGGCTGGCGGTAAGTCCAGGTGAAGGTGTCATGACATGAGCAGGAGTTGAAGGGCTGAGAAACCATTTCTCCTCCATCTCAGGCAGCTGCTGAGAGCAGAAGACAAATCTGACCACAGAGAATAAGGGGGTGGAATTCATTATGAGGCCCTTGGATTCAAGATGGCACTCAGGTTCTCTGGTTTTTGGACTGAATGGAAGAGGCTGTGATCAGGAAAGAACAAAGGCGCATTTGACCCCTGGGGACAAGGCTGAAATTGGAATGGCAGGCAGACAGCTGGGTCAAACTTTTGAATCTCTGAAGCAGTGGTCCCTTCCTTCATTTTCTGCCATTGCCCCCTCTCTCCTTGCCTCTATTTTCCCTGCTTTCCCAAACTTTTTCTCTGAACTGAATTAGAAGCTATACTACTAAGAATGCAGGATTTGGAAACTTGAGTAAAGGAAGGAAGAAGCCTCGTGGTGAAAGTGGTCAGAAGTGAACGTCCAATCTGTGAGTTAATGTGGAAAGATGTCCCATCTCCAATCACTTTACTTCCTATGCCTCACTTCTTGGATTTTATATTCCTTCTTTTAAAGAATTTGGAAAAATCACAATATTTGGCTTTTTTAAAGACATACTATTTGAGTGATGTGGTAATTTTCATGTATATATTCATTTTACCCATATTTATTGAATGCCTCATGGGAGTGGACTGAGGTCTTACCTAGGCTTGCTAGAGTGCAGAGCACTTGCTATCTTTAAAATCACGTAGTCAGTGGAAAGAACAATGAGGAACAGGCATAAAATACGTTATGCTTTCTATGCTAGAAAGAAAGTTGCACCATGCTGTGAAAATTTACAGCAGTGGGACTTGAAGACCTGAACCGTTCAGCACCATGTCTGAACTGAGATGGGGACGGTGACTAAGAAGTAACTAACTGAAGTCTGGATGGCACTGTGGTCTGTGGCAAGAGGTCGCAAGAGCAATGTTAGGCAGGGACCAAGTGGAGGATTTGGGCATTTGGACTGATAATTGTGAAAAGCAAATGAATACATTATCACAGAGTTATAATGTGATAACATTTGGATTTTGAGACCAGCTCTCAGTGGGGTGGACAAAGGACAAAGAAAAGCAGGATTGCCACTGGAGGACAGGTTAGATGATACCATGACGGCAGTCAACACACCAGGGAGGCAACGTCTGAAGAAGAGATGGAGACCCTGGGAGAACTGGGGTGCTGAGAGATGAGAGTTTGAAATAAAGTAGGGAGGACTCAGGGATGGGGTACAGAAATGAAGGAGGCAACCCGGGCAGATAACACGAGAGACAGGTCACAGATTCTGCACCTGGAAGGACAGAGGTGCCTCTCGGGGGGAAGAGCAATGCTTCGTGAGGATGTGGTCACAGGAGAGGGGAGCAGACACCTCAGTCAGTGGGTTTCCAGGGACCACGTAGGCTACACAAGAACCGAGTGGACGCGTGGTTCTAAATGTCTGAGCTAAAGGGAAGAACTGAATGGAGTTCTGAGAGCAAAAGGTAGGGGGAACCTGTGGTTCACCTCTGGGAATTCTGATGTTTAATAGGTAAACAAAGCCATGTTCATATGGCAGTAGGACAGTCAATCGGAGGGGGAGGATGGATACAGAACTCTTCCCTACCTTGAATGCACATGCATGTATTTATATGGCCTGCAGCCATAGCCCTGTGGCGTCAGATCCTGACAGATCTCAGAAGCTAAGCAGGGTCAGGCCAGGTTAGTCCTTGGATGGGAGGCTGCCTGGAAACACCAGGTGCTGTAGGCTTGGGAGAAGGACCTGGCAACCCACTACCAAAAAATCAATCCGCCATTTAAAACCCTATGAACAGCAGGGAAGCACTGACAATAGTGTTTTGTCTGTTATACATAGGGTCGCTGTAAGTCGGATACCGACTCAATGGCACCTAACAACATATTTATGTGATTCCATATCCATATAAATTATACATAGAAGAGAGAAGAGACCAAGGGGTGTGAGTGTCAAGCACCGCCAGTCAGTCAAGGAGCATGAACCCTGAGGATCGTCACTGGGCCCTGGAGGGCCCTGCATTTGTCCTGTGCCGAGTCCTCATGAGCTCTCAACCCCTGGGCACTCGCAGACAGCTCTGGTGCAGCCGGGCTGACCTGGCTAAACGGAAGCATCGCTCTCTCTCCCTTCTGCCACCTGCCTGTGCCCGGCCCTCTGTGGTTTATGTACAAGCTCCTGCCATCCTAATCCCAGAAGCAGGCGGTACCTGGAAATGATTACGACTCTCCTACAGTAAACTCTGCCTGCCGCCGTAGCCCTGTGGCATCCGATCCCGTCAGATCTCAGAAGCTAAGCAGGGTCAGGCCCGGTTAGTACTTGGATGAGAGACCACCTGGGAACACCAGGTGCTGGAGGCTTAGGAGATGGACCTGGTAACCCACTCCCAAAAATCAATCCACCAATGAAAACCCTATGCACAGCAGAGAGGCACTGACAATAGTGTTTCACCTGTTGTACGTAGGGACACTATGAGTCCGATACCGACTTGATGGCACCTAACAACAATAATAAAGTCTGATTTAATTGAAAGTAGGAGCCTGCACATTCTCCTTATTTCGATTCTCCAAATGCATTATTTATCAGTGTAAGAGCGTAATCCCTGCATGGGGAAGGGGTGGGGGTGAGGCAGGGAACGCAGTGAGGGAATAGAGGGCTGTTAGGAAAGGGGAGGAGAGGGAGGAGGAGGGGAATAATGAGTGAGGGAAAGGAAGTGGAGGAGAATGGAGCACTGCAGAAGGGAGCTCTACTCCAACCACGCAGGAGAACCTCGATGCTCCAGTGGAAGAGCTCCCCCCAGGACCCCAGTGTCTTCCCTGGGATCCCCTCAATTCCCTTCCATCTGCGCTCTCTCTGCCTCTGACCAGGACCCGCTGACCACCCCCACCTCCAGCTTCTCCATCTATTGGAGGGGTGGTGGTGCCTACCGGGTAGACCATGGACCAGGAACCGTGCCAACTAGGGTTGACTCATCAATCATGAGAACTTAAAGGGAAAAATGAACAAATACTAATAACGCAACAGGTGGGAAGGAGGCTACAAGGTTGAGACAGAAAGGAGGACGAGCTACTTGGCAGTCTCCAGGTACCCTGCCCTTTCATTTGCTTTGTCCTCATACCTTAGAATTGAGAAACTGGGCATCTTCAGATTTTATGGCTCTTGCTTGGCTGTGCTTCCTCCAATGCAGCTCCCGTGTCTGACGTGAGGTGCTGCTCACAGTTTCAAAAGCTATTTTCAGACTTGTCATCTAATCAAATGATACTGGGAAGCTTCACATTTATACAAATACCAAAGGGTAAGCTTGAACTCCAAACTTCAGAGGTCTCCAGAGACTAAGTCATACATGAATCCCAGTGAAAAGCAGGGGGAAAGTGAAATGACTGTTTTCCAGTGTGATAAGTTTATAAACCTTCTTACCAATAATACTAAGAAGCTAGATAAAGATTGGGCTAAACAAAGAAATCTCAAAGACATCTATAACTCATACAGTATTTCACAGTTTATGGTGTCTACAAAGTGCTTTTGCATAGAATGTGTCATTTGTCCTTCATAATAACCCTGTGAGTTAACATCTGCATTTCCACAGATTACAATGAAGCATTGAGAGACTTACACAATTCTGTGAAGAAACAGAATTGAAATTATTCCTCCTCTATGTCTCTATACTATTTCATATGGTGTTTTTCTTCACTCTCCCAAATCTCTACACTTCTTTAGAATTTTTTTTAAAAGTTTATATAGAAGGCAATTCTGATTTTTATGACCCTCTAATTAAAAACATATAGAACAATTCAGTCCATGCTACTGGCAATGCAAATGAATGAAACATCCATGAAGTCTATTTTGCAATGTCTAAATTACAACACAACGTGGCATTTATAATAATCAGAAGCACCATCCTGGTATAAAAAATACCAATCCTACAAAGAGGAAAGACCACAAAATAAGGAGTACTTTTCAGAGTATGGTATTTGGAATGCTACCCAAAATAATAGCGTGCTGTCAGTTCATTAATAAATAAGGACATTAAACTTTTCTCAACTTATATGGAAAAATTTCTAATACAGCAAACAAAGATAACTCTAATCTAGAATGTTCTCCAACGATGGAGGCAGTATTTGTTAAGCAGATAAACTCATAGGTAAACAAACATATACAAGCATGACTAGTGATGAGTACTATCATAATGGCTCAAAATAACAACCAGATTGATAGCTATTTTTTAAAAAATAGTCATGTTACATTAATTCGCTAATGCAGCAGTGTTGTCATTGCACCTTTGGAGTAAGACAATGCCTTTTTACTTCCACGGAATGTTTGATCTTTATCCACCTTGATATTTTACTCCAGGGGGTAATGATATTCATCTGTGGGCAAATATAAGAGGCTTCAGAGAGAGAGCAATTTTCTTTGGGTCAATATTTCTGTCTACTACCATGAGGTAACTAGTTTCCTTTTATTCCTGTGAGATTAATCTACCTTGCTATTTGCTAAATTCACAAGCTAGTAAGAAAGGAACTGTTCTAGATGGATTCCAAGTTTAGAAACATTTTCAGACCGTAAAATTACCAATTTTATTATAAGGTAGAGAAGCATGCTTTTCAAATAGCTATCTGAGCTGTATTGGCTCTGCAGTTAATTCTAAACAAGGCAACGAAAACAGTGGCTGAGTCTGGCTATGGCTCTTTTGGACTTAATTGGATGGCTGGGGTTTCGGGCATTCCCAATGGACAGACCTGCTGGGATGTAAGATTACACCGAGCATGCCAGTCACTTGAGTTATACAAAGGGGTGGAAGCAAAGCTTTGTGTTTATTATAACATATCTACCCCAGGAGAATGAGTTATTTTTTTAAATTGCTATGCAATTCCTAGTATCATTTTCTAATACGGTCAGTAGCTGATGAAGCATCAAAGCTAAGAAGAGAAATAAATTTGAGACCGTATGTTAGAGTAATTTTATCACAGGCAGAAAAACTCCTGATGCTTAAGAGTTTTTAAAGTGATCGATGTCCTTCAAATCGAGAACTAGTCTCCAATTCCAACTCAATTACATGGAAAATGAACACATCGAGGCAAGTCTGGTTCTACAGTATCTCCAACCATCAGAGGAGACAACAGTGGAACAGGGAAGCTTTCTGCAGTGTCTTGAAGGGCGTGGCTGAAGCCACCCCCTGTGGCTGGTTCTTCTTTTCCCACTTGGAATCTATGAAGATTCCCTTTGGTTCACAGCCTCAGCTTCATTTTGTAGTACCGCTCCTGATTGCTAGTCCTTCAGATTTGCTTCACCTCTGAGCAAATGAGTAACCTCATCTCTTTTCTTGCTGTAGATGGGGTTCACCAGGACGAGGCTGAAACCTAGGATCACTCTGGTCTGTTAGCTTCTTCACAGGAGCCATTGTTAACATACAGCTCAGAGTTACAGCCGGCCAAAGCGATCGAAAAGTCGATATTCTGTTTAAAGTGAGTCCAACTGTACGGCCATGAATCTTGGGTATAATCTATATTTCTCAGCACCCTTAACAAGTTCTAAGCGCTGATGGGAGCCTGAGGCCACAGCCAGTCCCACCAAATGAGAGCTTGTGTTTGTGATTCCATTTCTCTTATTTTTTTCTGTCAGTTTTTGACAACTTTGTGCCTTTATAACTTAATTTCTCTTTTTCGTTTTGTCAATAAAAATCTAATTTCAACCAGTACACGAGAGTGACATTTTGAATGCTTGGCCACCCAAAAACCATGTTGAACTTTAATTGACACTGTGACTGCAGTAAAAGGAGGGGCCTTCAAGAGGTGATGAGACCAAGGGGCTCCACCCCCCTTTGTGGGTGCGCTATAAATCTCCTGCCCTCCCTCTCTCCCACCCCGCTCACCTCTTTCACGTGACCACACATAAAGAAGGCCCTTGCCAGACGCCTGCTCCTTGAAATTGAACTTCCCATCCTCCGGGACTATGAAAAAAAAAGTTCTACCCATTATCAGTGCCCAGGCTGAGGGATATATCATTTTGTTCCAGCCTTCCTTTCCCCCATTCCAATGACCTGTGGCCAACCATTGTTAAAAACCTTAATATTAATAATATCATATTAATATTATTATATTTATATATAATATATATTATATATAATTATATATATAATTATAATATAATTATATATATATTATATTATATTATAATTATAATTATAATTATAATATTATATTATAATTATATATATATAATTATATTATAATATAATTATATTATAATTATATATATAATTATAATATAAATAATATAATTAATATAATATAATATAATATAATATTATAATAATAAACTCCAACTCTTTCAAGAACTAGGGACCATATTCACAGAACTTTTACCGCAGTGCATTGCTGTCATTGCTCTATTTTATAATTAGTTACTGCTAAAATCTCTATCACATCTAGCTTCCAAGTTAAACTTTACCATTGAGATGTATGCATAGGAAAAGCAGTACCTCTAGGGTTTGGGGCTACCCACAGTCCCAGGTGTCCACTGGGGGTCTAGGCCCCTGTCCCCCGTGGATCAGGGGGCAAGACTGCATTCTGTTACAATAGCACGCAGTGGACTAATTGAGACTGTGATGTTGTTGACATTTATATCTATTCACGACTCTGTTTTAAACACACTCCTACTCAAGTCCTCCCGTTGGGGGTCTTCCATTTGCAGTTCCAAGCTTCCTTTTGTCATGAGGAACCACCAGGACCTCTGTTCCCAGGGATGTAGGGCTTTTACAAGGCAGGGGGAACGGACGCCCCCTCCCTCACCTTCACTAACTTTCCTGCAGACTTCTGGGAATAGGGGGCAGAGGAGGGGCTTGGGCAGGCGCTCAGTGAGAGCAGCCGTCAAACCACAGCACAGGCAGACGTCCACACAGCAGGGAGAGGTGTTCAGGCAGTGCGTTTGGGGAGCGCTTGGCACTGGGTAGAGGGGGAATAGGAGAGAGAACCAGGCTCTTGCACTGCATCGGTGAGTGGAGTGAGTCAGGAGGCCTTGAAACGATTTGTAAAACTAGCAGGGCAGCAACGGTAGCATTCGTTTTTGAAAACAGGTTATACGCATATCTAAATAAGAATTCCCTGTATTTATAATTTTCCTCTCTTAGAAATATTTCTAAAAATGTTTTAGAAATAGAAAGTTTCAAGAATGTTAACAATGTAACTTACATCAGACCATAATTGCATCGTTCAGGTGTGACTATGTGCGTGATGAAAATGCGCGGATTCCTTCCGCCATGACAAAGGCCCTGGCTGTACCATGTTCACTCAGAACGTGGTGAGCCTGCGACCCCAGGGCCCTGGGCTTAGCAGTTGTAACGGGACCCTGCATGCCAGGCTGCTGAGCTGTCTTGTCGGAAACTTTCTGCTTCCCGCTTTTTGAGGAAGAGAACACTGGAAGTTGTAAGAGGACATTGCGATGGCCTTTCCAAGGGTCCTATACTCAAGTCCTCCTGGGGAACAGAACGGGACTTAAGCCCTGTGTAATTGAACACTGTGAAGACTGAGATGTGAGGGTAAATGAGGCCGGGTCGGGGTCCTGGCACCTTCAATATTCTGATAAGGTGAGCATGAAAGTCAGGGTGCTTTAGCAGGGTGTTGCTCCACAGAAAGCGGAGGTGAAATTGAAAGTGCTGCGTGTGCAGCTGCTCAGAGCCGCCGTGCCTGCTGCAGAAGCCACGCAGTCTAAACTCGCCAGCTCCGGGGCAGCTAGGAGAGTGGCTGGCTTCCTAGGTTTCCAGATGAGGACACAGCGTCCGCTGGGGCAAGTGAGTTATCAGAAAGCCCCGCCAGCCCTGGGCAAGCAGAGTACCCACTGAGGCCACTCTCAGCAGGGCCAGCAGGGAGCTTCCCTCTCCTTCCTCTGCCCTGCCTGTCCCTCTCGGCTCTCCTCGGGTCTCCTCTGAGCCGCCCCTCCCCAAGCACTCTTCCTCAGGTGCCCCAGACAGGTCCCATGTTGCTGCTACTGCAGTTGAGATTCCAGAGAGAGTAACTATTTTAAATATATTCAAAGGTTTGTTTTTAGACTCCTCTGACGGCCCCTCGGCCCTCATGAGGGCCTCAGGGAGGCAGGCAGTGCTTTGAGAAGTGACTGTCCAAGCCCACCAAGTGTCCACACAGCAAGCTCCTCAGATGCATGATCCGCCCAGCCCTGACCCCATAGCCTGTCTCCCTGCCTGCCGATGGTTCCCCACTTTCCTTCTGGAAAAATCCACAC
Organism: Pedetes capensis; assembly: GCA_007922755.1. Taxonomy (NCBI): domain Eukaryota; kingdom Metazoa; phylum Chordata; class Mammalia; order Rodentia; family Pedetidae; genus Pedetes; species Pedetes capensis. The sequence continues at coordinate 25,755 of VMDO01003968.1, forward strand.
GTCTTCCAGTGCCCAGTCCTTGCAGTGCCCCTCTGGGCTGTGCCTCCCCTCAGGCATTTTAAGCGGTTGTCTATGAGCCTCTCTCTGGAGAACAACAGTGGGGCTCACAGGTAACGTGGCCTCCTTCACGTGGCCCATGTGGCCACAGCCATGGGCTCTGTCACCATAAAAGCCGGTCATTTCCAGAGATGCGTGGCACCTCTACTATAGTGGTCCACACTAAGTCACTGCCACTGACACAAGGGAAGAAGTTGGCAAGTCATGAACTCGGTGGTGAGGCGGGCTTTGCTAAGTCCAAAGCCAGGTACCTGGGCACAATGGAAACTCCTCTGGGTTTGATGCGGTGACTCGGCTGCCTAGGTCCGGCCACATGTGGCTCTTCCCAGGGGCTCTCGCAGCTCAGGCCCAGCACACACAAGGGAAGAAGGCATTCGTGACGTGGCAAGCCTACCAGAAAGTGGCTCTTGACTCCATGACTGTGCTCTGGGTTCCTGCTAAAGAGCCATGACTGGCAGGTGCCTGCTGGGCCTCTCCAGACAGAAGGACTCACCACGCCCGCTAAGCTGTGCCCCACACTCCAACTGCAGCTGGAAAGGCTGGGACATGCCCTCACGGAGCGCGCGGCGGAAGCCACACGTGGACTTCTCTTGCCCTGGCTGAGGCTGAGAAGAGCAGGATGGAGGTGCTGGGGGCTCGGCTGGCCCGGGCCCCTCTGCATGTGCAATTCTGCTGTGTGCTCACACGGTGCAGGGCAGTGACAGCGCTGCTTCTGAAGGGCACAGTTTTAAGCCCCACCCTCACGACCAAGGCACTTGACAAGAGCCCCACCTCCCAACACCATCACCTTGGAGATGGGGGTGTCAAGGTATGGAGTTTGGGAAGGAAACAAACATTCAGACCACAACCGTGCTTCTGGCCTGCATCACAGGGGAATTCAGAACTATGAAATATCCACGTAGTTTACATTTCTGTGCAGGTACAGATTGGTCTAATAAAAATAACCCATGTAAGGCAATAACTTTAATAGCTTTGAGCAAAGGCTGAACGGTATTTCTTAAACGTGCAAAGAGAAACAAACCTTTGAATACATTTGAAATAGTTACTCTACCTGGAATCTTGACTGCAGATATTCGGAGATCTATTTTAACAGCAAAAATTATTCACCTACCTCCTTCTAGGTCCCGGTCAAAATCTAGATGAGATCAATGCCAAACAGGAAGGGAGCAATTGCTCCCTGTGGATAGAGAGCCATCCCAGCTCTGTGCCCAGAGGCCTGAGGACAAGCAGCGCCACAGCAAAGGCAGAACTTCTGTTGAGCGACCCAAGGTCCGCAGAAACACTTCCTACTTTGCTGAAAGCAAGAGAGCCACGCGCAGCCAGGCTTTGCTACACGGGGAAGGTCCACTGTGAATTTGCCATTGAAATGCCCATGTAATTGATCCACTCTTTACGAATTAAAGTGTAATGATTGTTTCTCAAGCTGACCTCAGTCCGCCCTAATGATCACTAATCTACCTCTCCGTCTTTAGTTACGTTGCCGACAACGGGCGGCTCTGCGGCATGGTTAATAACAGTCACCCCATGCGAGAGAAGTAAGAGAGCTAATGAATTAGTCCAGAGTGCCCTCCATGCAGTATTCAAAAGCCAAGTGTTGCTGCGGGTGAAGAAGTGAAGGTTAGTTAATTAACTGTTGTTTTTTGTGGCACTGGGGGTTAAACCCAGGGCCTCGCGCCTGCATGCTCTACAAGTGCTGGACCACTGAGCTGTACCCCACAGCCCTTTTTTTTCTTTACTTTTTGAGACAGGGTCTTGCTAAATTATGCAGACTGCCCCTGGTCTCAAGCTTGCGATCCTCCTGCCTCTGCCTCCCGAGCTGCTGGGATTATAGACGGGCACCATAGTGCCCGGCTGGTTAGTTAGCTTTTTTAGGAGAGTGCATTTTGCAGATTGTCTACCCTCAGGAAGAAGCTGCTGAGCTCCAGAGATGGAGGACAGGCGCCTGTCCTCAGCAGCAGGAGCGGCCCCTTCAGAGAGCCACCCCGTCCCTCCACCCTGCCCACCGTGCGCCCACTCCAGCCTGGCTCCCTGGCCCAGGCTCTGGAAGGCAGCCAGAGTCGAGCCCAGCAGCATCCGCGCCCCCACCAGGAAGGGCATCTCTGAGGCCCCAGCTGCAGACTTTCGCGTTCCTCCTGGGCTGCCGCGCTCCCTGCCTGGATGCTCTGGGAAGCCACGTGAATGTCCTTATCTGTGCTCAGCAGACTTCGGACAACTTTAATACCTTTCACCAGGGCTTAGCGCCCTAGCTATCAGAAGTCCTCACAACACAGAGATTGCCTAGGAGGCAAGGTTTCCTTTTCTCTTCCTCTAACGGTAATGGGAAAAAATATCATCTGTCTAAAGAATTTACACTCTGACCGTATTAAAATAAACAAACAAGAAAACAAAGTATTAACGCAAGCCCAATCTTATTCCAGTTTTCACAATTGTTAGGGTGAAGGTTCGGAATGGCTGGTCGTTAGCAACACCAGGGTATTCTAAAGGAGAAGAACCTGGATTAAAGAGAGGTTGGAAAAATCAACCTGCTTGACCTAAAACAAACTTAATTTTTCACATTGCACATTGTTGTGTTGTTAGGTGCCATCGAATCGAGTCCGACTCATAGCGACCCTCATAGGGGTTTCAATGGCTGACTTTCGGGATTGCCTCGGGAGTGGATTGCCAGATCCTTCTCCCATTTTGCAGTGCTGGGAATGGAACTCGAGACCTCAGAGACTGCAGAGCGGCGCTCTACCCACTGAGCTAAATCCCAGCCCATTGCACATATTCAGGGGGAATTGGACAAGAGGAGGAGAAATAAAATAACCTGAGCAATGTGGATTCTAAATAACGAGACTTTTCCTAATACGTTAAAGCAGGAACGGTTTCAACGTTTTCCCTGCTCTTCTGCTCTAACGATGCTCTGCTACCTGCAAACCCACAGGAAACCTCTTCTAAACCTAGATCTTATGGATTCTTTTGAACAAAGATGAAAGAGAAATCGTGTCCCCCAGGGGAGCAATAAAATGGTAGGGGATCCTCCAGGTAAGGCTGGTGAGATAGCACAGAGGTAGGCTGTAGTGTACCCTGAACCCAGCAGCATATTGGGGTCCCCAGCTGACCAGATGTAATGGCGGAACATTCCTTTGAAATTAAAGGCTTCAGAAAAAAATTCTTTGTGTAACCACAACATCCCCCTGTAATATCCAATATAAATACTGCGAAGCTCTTTGTGAAGACTAAGATATTCAGATAGCTTAGGTCACATGAATGTTTACGCTCTTTGCCTTGTTATAAATACTATAATTGATACCATAAGAGATAAATCCTATATTCACCATGAGAAATTAACTGTTATTCAATCGATAGATCCCCTTGACCAGGAGAAATATTTTTAAACATAAAAGATATAAATAAAAAATTGAGATATTTATAATAGAAATAAGATATTGAATCACTTATGTCAAGGTTACCAGACACCTTGTAACTCAGAAGATAGCCACATGGAAAACTTTAGAAGTGAGTTTTTATCGTGCAGTTCTACCATGTCATTAAATTACCATGGGGAACTAAGATGTTATACTTGTAAGGAACACTTCTCTCTTCCCCATGGTGTAACATTTAGTTTCACATATTTGTTTTCAGGATTCTGTGGCACCGATATTATTATCATTTGCATTTTATAGATGAAGAAAATCAAAGTGATTTACCAAAGATCAGCTGGCATATTGGTGGCAGAGCTATGCTAATAAAAAATAAACAAACAAAATCCGTGAGTTTGCTTCCTAATACAGGATGGCTCCCTAGACCCCACTTCTTCCACAAATGCAGGAAGACCGTTTGAAGGTCACACAGGACATTGTTGTTGTTGGGTGCCGCCGACTCATAGCGACCCTCAGAGGGTTTTCAATGGCAGACTGCTTCGGGAGTGCCTCGGGACTGGGTTGCCACGTCCTTCTCCCATTTTTGCAGTGCTGGGAATCGAACTCAGGACCTCAGAGATTGCAGAGCGGCACTCTATCAACTGAGCTAAATCCCAGCCCCATAGGACATTAGTCAACTGAATTTCCAAGTGTCTTTCACACTGTGCAGATTCACTAAGCAGGAGGAGGCAGGCAGCCGCTGCAGCCACTGATAGGGATCGCCAGACTGACTGGAGCTGGCGGCAGGTGTCCTCTTCTCTCCTCCTGGATTGCCAGGGGATCATTTTAAACTAATCAATGTGTTGGTAACTTCATTAGACTCTGCTTTAAATTGCTGGCTTTGATATAAACTTTTCCAATGTCCAGATTGACATGATAAATATATTGAAACCTTCACAGAAAGAGATTAGCAATAATTGTGGATAGCTGCTTAACTTACAAGGCAGAAGATAAGACAGCTTTTACGTCTTTGGAGAGTAAGAAACACCATATGCCTTGGAGATGATTCTTACCTTAAGGGAAAATGCTCTAGGATGTTGGCAAGTAAATAGTGTTGTCAAGAAAACCGTCTACTTCCAGTAATAGAGCAGCGTTTTGAATTGAGTATTTGCAAGAAGTATATTTAGATATAAATACAAATGCTAATACACTAATGTTTTAAGTCCTTCAAATATATATATATATATATATATATATATATATATACATATATATATTCAAACATATGTACACATCTACATACTTATGGGAGATGCATATATACTCATATAGTAACTTCATGATAAATAGCAAAAAGAATGAGATTGTCCAATATTGTACTTTACTTGGTGCCACAATCAACATCCACAGAAATAGCAGTCAAGAAATCAAAAGACGCAGTGCACTGGGAAGAGCTATTGCAAAAGACCTCTTTAAAGCATTGAAAAGCTAAGATGTCACATTGAAGACCAAGGCACACCTGACTCATGCTGTGGTGTTTTCAATCGTATCATATACTCCCAAATGCTGGACATTGAAGAAGGGAGACAGGAGAAGAATTGATGCTTCTGAATTATGGTGCTGGGGACAAATATTGAATATACCATAAACTGCCAAAAGAACCAACAGATCTGTCCTAGAAGAAGTACAACCAGAGTTTTCCTTGGAAGCAAGAATGGCCAGACTCTTTTTATGTATCTTGGCCATGTTGTCAGGGGGGACCAAGCCCTGGAGAAGGACATCATGTTTGGGAGAGTGGCAAGTCAACAAAGACAAGACCCTCAGATGAATTAAGAAAGTGTCTGAAACAATGGGCTTCAACATAAAAAAGATCATGCACCTGGCATAGAGTTGAGGAGTGTTTTGTTTTATTGAACATAGAGTCTCTATGAGTCAGACCCTGCTCAACAGGCACCTACCAACAACAAGAACAACAACTCATACAATGAGAGATTAATGAGGTCAAATGTAGATATACACCCATACATATAATTTCTAGAGGTATTGATATAACATTAGATGTAAAGTTGTCTTCAAATCGTTCATGAAAAGCTCATATTTTCTTCTCCAATTTATGAAATGATTTTCTTTTTCCTGATATGATAAAGTGAATAAATGTGATTACAATTATAGAAAAAGTATGTTGTTGTTGTTGTTGTTGTTGTTGTTGTTGTTGTTGTTGTTGTTTGGTGCTGTCCAGTTGAGTGTGACGCATAGCCACTCTCACAGGGTTTTCAGGGGCTGATTGTTTCAGGAGTGTATTACCACATCCTTTGTATACCCCTCTTACAATTTTAGGGTGGCCTATACTTTATGATATATCTTTTTGTTGTTGTTTTTGTTGTTTATTTCTTTTCTGTACTGGAGGGTTGAATCCAGGCACTCACATGTGATTTGCTCTACCACTGAGCTGCACCCATATCCTCGTTTTTTACTTTTATTATGAGATAGGAACTCACTAAGTTATGCAGGCTGCCTTTGGCCTGGAACTTGTAATCCTCCTGCCTCTGTATCCTGAGTTGCTGGCATTATAGTCGTGCACCCCTATACACAGCTACGTGATTGTTTTTAAAGGGGGTACACTTCCATTTCAAATGTGAAATCAATAAAAAGCCCTGTGCATGGAGAATGACAATATCATACTCGATCTCAAACTTGACAATCATGACAGGAATAAAAACAAACGGAACCCATTTCCTGTTCTTGCCACTAATGCCCCACGTCACCCAAGGAAAGCTGTACACCTTGCCAGGGCTTCTCCATGAAGTGTGTAAACACGTGTGTACACACACATAGTCACAGTGGGTCCTCCATTTCCCAAGATTTCTGCTCCACGGAGTCAACCAACCATGGATCAAAAGTACTTGGAAAAAAAATTGTGTCGGTGCTGAATCTGATTTACAGTGTTTGAGAGGAAGCACTTAGGTTCTAAGCAGGTGCCACACCATTTTATGACAGACTTCGGCACAGGTGGACTTTGGTATCTGTGGGTGGCAGGCAGTGGTTCCTGGAGACAATCTTCCATGGAGATAAAGGGCTGACTGCGTGTGTACGTGCATGAGTGGGCATGTGTGAATCTGTGCATGGGTGTGCCTGTGTAAACAGTGAGCACACCTGGCCAGCCCAGGGCAGGCTCTCCCTGGTGGCCCTGCTCAGTGCTGCAACATTCGACCCTCTAATGGTGCACCTTGGGCTCAGGGTCCCCCTGATCACTCAGCCTGTCCCTCGTGGCTGCTGCTTGCCAGGTCAACCACTGGTCACGGCTTGGCTGTGGGAGCTCCCTGTCTTTGCTACATTTTTCCTGAGCACAGATGAGTTACAAAATAGCAGCTGGCCTGTCCTCTGCAGCCACCTCAGCCATCACAGCAGAGCGCAGCACAGCACAGGCGGCTCTGCGATGGCTGCGACGCTTCCTCCCCTCTCCTCGCAAGGCAGCTGACATGCCTTATTTTGTCATGTAGTGCCTGCCTCCTAGCCCATTCCCATCAATCCACTAGTCTCACCTCTAGAAGCTGTGTGTCAAGCCTTACTCCCAGGCACAACCCTGTGCTCTCAAAACCTTTGTTGGGGGAATCTCAGGCTTTGATACCTTTGCCTCTAAAACCAAAAATGACTGAAAGTCAGATGCATGCTCTGACAGCGGCTCTGTGGATTTCCTTCATCCCAGAAGCACAGTCATCACAAATGCCATCATCTACCCCGGCGAAGGAGACACCGTTGATACTGTTTCTGAGTGTTCTGCACATCAGCATCGCTTGGCAGCAAATTACTGGGCAGGTAGCATTTCCATTCTGAACCTGCAACATATTTTCAACTCCCCAGAGTATATGTTTTCATAAAAAGGTAATAAATAAATTGGAAGAAACACTGGAAATGCAGCAAAGAGTCAGGAATCCGGCCTCCCCACTTGCTCCCGCTGAGGTGAGCAATGCAATTTCACACCAGCGAGATGAGATCTATCACCTGAGACGCCACATCTATTCCGGGAGAATAATATCAGGGTTAGCGAAAGCACTCAATGAAACCATACATGGTCTCCAGAAAAAATAAAAAAGGAATGCTCAACAACAACATGAATAAGCTGTGTCCATCCACTGCCTCTTATTGATGCTGAAAACATGAAGTGATTTATGCTTTTTTGATTTGTATTTTTAATAAACTGTATAATTTTTTGTGTGTGTGTGGTACTAGGGGTTGAACCCAAGGCCTCGTGCTTTCATGTTCTGCAAGTGCTGGACCACTGAGCTGCACCCCCAGCCCCCCCCCTTTTTTTTTTTTTCCTTTTTTAAGACAGGGTCTCGCTGAATTACACAGACTGCCTCTGGTCTCGTACTTGCGATCCTTCTGCCTTCCACCTCCTAAGCCTCTGGGATTACAGGTGTGTGCCACAGCGCCCGGCAATAAATTGCATAATTTTGTAATTGTTAGGTGCTGTGGAGTTGGGTGTGAGTCATAGTGACCCTATGTATAACAGAATGAGACACTCCCCGACACTGCCCTGCCCCGTACTGTCAGTGCTTCTCTACTGTTTAGAGTGAGAGTTTCAAGGGCTGGTCCTTCTCCCATTTTTGCAGTGCTGCGGTTCAAACCCAGGGCCTCAGAGAGCGCAGAGTAGCCCTCCATCAACTTAAACTTTAGGGAAAAGCACTCAGTGGATGTTGGATTATTGCCTCAAGGAGCTTCAAGTAGAGGGAGATCTTTGGAAGGGCAATGGTTCGCCAGGAGTTAAAACAACGTGCAGACAAGAGCCCCTGTGGCAAAGGAGAAGCAGACAGCAGGAAGCATCCACGGCGGAGCCAGCAGAGAGCTTTTGGCCACATGAAGTCCAGAGCACGTGGAGTCCAGGTCAGCAGAATGTGTTCCTGCATTCTCTCTGCCTGCTAGCGATCAAGGACCCGCAGGTCTCCCTTGTCAAAGGTAAAGCAGATCACGGCGTGGCTCTGCCCCCGCAGGATGGCACACGCGTGAGAGAGACATCAAGGGAAAGTAAGAGGAGTGAGAAACGAGCACGAAGAGCCAGGGTCTGAGGGACCGACAAGGGTCTGAGTGGTTGGAGACCAGCCAGCTACACTGTCTTCAGTGTTTACTGAATTGCTGTATTGCTCTAGATCCCAACTTTACTTAACATAAAATAAAATCTATACCGCACATCAGTGGGCTGTGCGCTCCCTACTCTAGAACCACAAGTGAGCCTTTCTGTGGTAGCAATCCCCGACACAGGGCCTCGGCTCCAGCGGGACTTCCTGCACCCAGGCCCACGCCTCAGGGCCCTGCAGGCGTGCAGGACTCAACCCCACAGCAGGGCGTGGACCACTTTGCTTTCCTGCTTGTTGTGGGTGAGACCAGGGAAGGTCCTGTGTGTCAGGAATTCAATTCGCCCAGAGCTTCCTTTGTGTAGAATGTCACGGAGCCAGGAGCTTGGGGACAGCAGAGGGTAAAACATGGCCATGGGGTGCATGGAGCCCCGCAGCTAATGTAGCACCAGGGCCTTGGGGGTAGGGGAATCTTGGGTTCCCACGGGGAAACAGCCACCGCCTATGATCTGTGGCTAGCCATCCACTGTTTCCATTTTTAAGTTAGGTCTTGCCTCCTTGGGCTGGGATTTAGCTCAGTGGGTAGAGCGCTGTGTTGCAGCCTCTGAGGCCCTGAATTCAATTCCCAGCACTGCAAAAATGGGAGAAGGGCCTGGCAATCCACTCCCAAGGCAATCCCGAAACAGTCAGCCATTGAAAACCCTGTGAGGGTCACTAAGAGTCGGATACTGACTCGATGGCACCCAACAACAACAACAACATGCCTCCTTTTGGCAGGAAACTTATTTGGAAAACGAAAATATGCATTTTCCTCTGGTTGTTGTTTGTTGTTGTTTGTTGTAAGGTGCCTTCGAGTCCATATCTGACTCATAGCAACCCTCATAGGGTTTTCAATGGCTGACTGTTTCGGGTTTGCCTTGGGAGTTGATTGCCAGGTCCTTCTCCCATTTTTGTGGCGCTGGGAATCAACTTGGGACCTCAGAGACTGCAGCACAGCTTATTTTGGTTGTTGTTAGGAAGTGGAAAATAGGCCAGGGATATAGCTCAGCCGTGCAGCATTTGCCTAGCTTATGCGAGGAAGGCCCTGGGTTCAATGCCCAGAACTGAAAGGGAAAAAAGAAAAGAAAAAAAGAGGGGGTATGAGTCTTAAATACAAGGGAAATGATTTAAAATAATACAGTTCCATCGTATAATGAATGGTCTTATCTTGGTGATATCTGGCATTTTGCAGATAAAGAGAATTTGACTTTTTAACACTCTTGGCTAGGTAATTTAACACATCCACAATAACATGAAAGATTTTAAGCAAACTTCTCATCAAGAGTGTTCTGCTCCATCAAATCACAACAGAAACGCTCCGTCCTGTGGGTGTTTGCTGGTGATGACCCAGCTCTTCCTGCTACATTCTAGATAAGGGGTCACGAACGCAGACAAAGAATCATTTTAAGTGGGACAAAACCACCAAGTGAAAGCACCTACCTCCCATAACTCTCTCTGTCCCAGTAACTGCGGGAACGAGCTTTGGAGGAAGGCACAGCCTAGATATCCTGGACCTGCGCATCCTATTTGCTGAGCCACCAGTCCTGCTGGTAGTCATCCAAGATGCCTCAGGAGTCAGGAGCCCAGTGGCCTGATTCCTCAGACGGGCGCTAGAGATCCCTGAACACACAGTAAGGGAATCAGGCTGGGGGAACTTATCAGAGCGTGGCAGTCACCTGACTCTGATAGGAGGACCTCCTGCGGTTTGCACACGCCAGAGGCAATCCACTGTGCTGGGGGTAGGGGGTGTCTAGGATCCCCGCGGAACCCCTCGAGTGACAGCCAACGCGTTGCTTTTACTAGCATGGTCGTCATGACTACAGAGTGCACGGGCTTCGAAGGCACTTTCTCCTTTCCCGTGAAGACTGCACGGCCTTTACAAAGTTTGTGCTCTTGCGGCTACAGGAAAACCCAAATGAATGCAAAGACTAATGGGAAATGCATCAGGCGTCTCCAAGTGTCTCAGCACTGACGTTTGGGAAAGAAAAAGAAAAGAGAGAGTGATGCTAGGGCAACTCTTTTGCCAAGCACCTTTTCCTCATTCCCCCGTCTTCTACATGTGCATCAATGCAGACTTCTTGCCAGCCAACACAACTTCAAAGATGAATGACCTCCATGTACTCAGCAAAAGGCAGGTACTCAGGGATAAGTACTGGAAATAATAATTGTTGTTGTTGTTGTTGTTAGGTGCCGTCAAGTCGTGTTCGACTCATAGCAACCCTCATAGGGTTTTCAGTGGCAGATTGTTTCGGGATTGCCTCAAGAGTGGGCTGCCACGTCCTTCTCCCATTTTTGTGGTGCTGGGAATCAAACTCGGGACCTCAGAAACTGCAGCAAACTGAGCTAAATCCCAGCCCTTTGTATCATTAGCTATTTGAAAATTGAAAAAAAAAATGAAAAAATTGCATTTGCTTATGTACACATGGCATGAAAATCTTAAACCTGAACTCAAACCAAACTCCATTTTTCATAGATTTGAAGCCCTGCCTAATAGATCTGAAATGCTAAATCAATGCCTATTGTTACTGTTCTAATGGAAGAATTTTTTCAATTTGACAATTCCAAGTTGTAATCTTTCAAAATTATGATTAATTAAAACTAATATTGTTAGGGAAAAACTCTGTATTTCTGTAGCAGAAATCTGGATAATTGTTTTTCTGAAGTGCAATTTTGTCACAAATACTCTGACTTTTAGAAGGCAGTGAATTCAGGAAACTACCCACCAAGTGTGAACAGTGAACAGTAGCAGAGACCCAGACTTGAGAAAAATCGGAGCCAATTTTGGAAAAGTGAAGACTTGAAAAAAAGAAAAAGCATTTTCCCTAGGGAAAACAGGATTTTAAGATGGCGTTAAACATCCAAGTTTCCCACTTTGTTTGAGGCTAAGGCTTGCATTATGTGCTATGGATATTTCAGCTTAGTAACGGCCACGTGCACACACACCCGCCACACACCAGGTCCACGCTCTCTTCCTGTGGTACTTGTAATTATTTCCTATGACACGCTGAATTTAATATTGTTTTGCTAACAGCATCATTTTACCTCTGATGCTAGTAAGCATTAGAACTTGTAGTTTCAAAGACCTCTTATGTAAGAAGCTTGTTGTTGTTGTTGTTGTTGTTAGGTGCTTTCAAGTTGTGTCTGAGTCATAGCGGTCCTATGTACAACAGAATAAAACCCTCCCTGACACCTTACCATGTTGTTGTTGTTGTTAAGTGCCATCGAGTCGGTATCCGACTTATAGTGACCCTCATGGGGTTTTCAATGGCTGACTGTTTCGGGATTGCCTTGGGAGTGCATTGCCAGGTCCTTCTCCCATTTTTGTGGTGCTGGGAATTGAACTCTGGGCCTCAGAGACTGCACACAGCGCTCTACCCACTGAGCTAAATCCCAGCCCCGTACCATGCTCATCACTATTATCAGTGCTTCCCTGCTATTCATACGGGTTTTGATGGCTGATTATTTTGGGAGTGGGCGGCTGGGTCCGTCTCCCAATCCTACACCACCTGGTGTTCCCAGGAGGTCTCCCATCCAGGCACTAACCAGGCCGACCCTGCTGGGCTTCAGAGGTCTGACATGCTCAGGCACCAGGGTGGAATGGCTGTTGACAAACCAGAAAGGTCAGAAGATAATACTGTGAGTGTCTTCTGAGAAAACAGTTGCATATCACTTAGTGCCACTGCATATATCATCACATGTATTTATGAACTATTACAAACACCATTTGCAAATATCAAGAAGAGGAACCTACACAGCGTTCCTCACAGCCTGTCACTCTGTCATACTTCTTCCCATTTTCATCGAATCACAGCACTTTTTGCTAATGAAAGCGGCTCAGGTCCCAAGGAGCTGTAAGTCATAATGGGAAACATAACTTTCTGAGATGTGGCGAAAGTTCAGAGGGCTGAAGCGCTTCTGACACGCTACTTCCTATCACTGTGTGGACAAACCTGTGAGCTGGGCGCTTCATCATCAACCCTCAGAGATGAGCCGCAGAAGCCTTATGCAACTTGCCAGGCGCACATAACTGATCAGTAACGGTAAATGACAGAATTAGGACTTAAATCCAGGGCTCCTTGAGTGTAAAAATGTAGGCTTTCAGCCAGAGAATTGGAAGGAATCTCAGAGGTAACCTTGTCACTCCTCCTCAATTTTTCAGAAGAGAAAATTGAACCCGAAAAATCTAAATGGCTGGCTCAAGGTCAGGCAGTTCTTGAGCTAAAAGGAGGCGGCGGCCAGCGCTTAGGTAGGATAATTATGGCCCTCCGTGCTTCCTACTAGTCCACTTCCTTGTCTCCAGGAAAGACCCCCAAGTGGTACATTTTCATCAAACTTCTTTTTCTTTATTTTATTCTTTCTTGTTTTATTTAATTTTTTAAATAGTTGGGGGCTGAACCCAGGGCTTCATACCTATTCGCAAGTACTCTACCACTGGGCTGCACCTCCAGCCCACTTTTTATTTTTTTTAACTTGAGACAGGGACTCGCTAAGCTACATAGGCTACCTCTGGCCTCAGACTTGCAGTCCTCCTGCTTCAGCCTCCCCAGTTGCTGGGATTAAAGGTGTGCACCACCACCACCACCCCTGGCTGATCAGACCTCTTACAAAACATAAATTTAAAGTGTCAAAAAGATTGGCATGCTTCTTCCAACGCCAACAGTAGCAATAAGCATTTTGACAATTGAATGGAAAATTCGGTGGGGTGGTGCAAGGATCCACAGCGACCTTCATTTTGACCGATTCTAGACTTATGTTTGAAGGGATCAGATTAGACACCTGACCTGCATGAGACAGGGAAGTTTTATTTATTTTTCCATACCTCCTCTGAAATGTATCACTATGTATACATATTTTCCCTTCACCATAGAATTTTCTTCTCTGACCTTTATTCTACAATATTTTATAAATTGTTTACTAAGTCTAAACTCCATCAGCGGATACCCCGTGCATTTAAATATTCAGAATGTATAGCACATCACATGCATTTAAAAGTGATTTCTTCTCAGTGACATTGTGCATTCTGACTAACCATTATATATTTGCATACGACTTTGCTCAACTAAGCAATTTTCTTTAATGTCAACCTCGATGAACAAGTAAGCATTAAGGCGACACTTAAGCACTGAAGTGATACGTGCTTAAATGAATCTAAATAAACTAACAGTGAAGACATCATGATTAGTTTCAGTGCCTGCTTTGAGTAAATTTTCTTTCCAAAATTCCATATGTGTTTTTTAATTGTTACTTTACCAGTATTCATTTAAGAGACATTCAGCAATTAAATGTAGCAGATTTTCCAATAATAAAGTTTGCTAAATAAAACTCAGCAAAGTTTAAGGGAGTCACATTATGACAAAAGAAAATTTCTTATTTTTGATAAATAAGTTTTGAGTTTCAAGAGTTTTCTGTGTTATCTTGAGGATAAATCTTTGGAGTTATAGTGCAGCTTAGCAGACATTAATGAAGGGAATAAAGATGAATTGCACAGTTATAAAAATTATTTAAAAAATATCACAGTTACAAAAAATATTAAAAAAAATCACAGTTACAAAAAATGTGATGAATAGATTTGATTCTCAAAAAACACAAAATTTTCAGGACATGAAATTCGGATATTTTAAATTTATTTTACTTATGTTACTTCTGCCTGCAGCCGTAGCCCTGTGGCATCCGATGCTGTCAGATCTCAGAAGTTAAGCAGCATCAGGCCTGGTTAGTACCTGGATGGGAGACTGCCTGGGAACACCAGAAGCTGTAGGCTTGGGAGAAGGACCTGGCAACCCCCTCCCAGGAATCAATCTGCCACTGAAAACCCTATGAACAGCAGAGAAGCACTGACAATAGTGTTTCCCCTGTTGTACAGAGGGTCGCTATGAGTCGGATACCGACTCGAAGGCACCTAACAACAACAACAACAACAACAACGTTACTTCTGTTTCTTTAGGATTTTGCCTTGCAGAGTAGCTTTAGGTTCCTAGCAATACAGAAGAAAGGCATGGAAATTGCCCATACACTCTCTGCCTCCGCCCTGCTCGCTCAGCCTCCTCTCAGCCACATCCTGTCCCGGCCCCTGTGTGGTGTTGGTTTTACAATGGATGGAGCTCCGTGGACACCTCATCATCATCCAGAGACAACCGTCCCGTCCACATGAGGATTCACTAGGGCTGTAGCACACTCTGAGTTTGGACCAATGTATAATGACTCAGGTGCCCCATCACAGTGCGGGTCTCCTCATCTTTGTTTCTCCTTCACTCCGCAAGCACTGACCGTGTCACTGTCAGCACAGTTTTGTCTTTTCTAGACTGTCACATAGTTGCAATCACACAGTAAGTAGCCTGTTCAGACTGGAATGTCTTCCATGTCTTTCCTAGCCCCAAAGCTCTTTTCTTTCTAGTGCTGAGTAACACCCAATATGTTATGCAGTACGGTTCACCCATTCACCCCGCCAAAGGACAGACATCATGCTTGCTTCCAGATGTAACTTTCAAAATCATAAATAAAGCTCCTACAGATATCTTTGTGTGGGATTTCACGTACACACCCATGTACACCACCAGCGAGCACCATTACTGACAGTAAGACGTTTCATTTCCTAAGCAACACCAACCCATCCTGCAAGTGCTATACCATTTTGCTTCCCCACTGGTAGTGAGAGCTGTGACTTAGAATCCCCACGGCTCAACAGCCTCAGCTCTTGTTGGTATTGGTTCTAGATTATGGCCATTCCACTGTGAGAGTTAATTTTTTTAATCCTTCTAGAGCAAAGGAAATACTGGGGTTAGCTCAGTAGGTAGAGCACTACTCTGTGCTGAGGCCCTAGGTTCAAGCCCCAGCAACACAAAAGTGGGAGAAGGACTTGGCAACTCACACCTGAAACTATCCACCACTGAAAACCCTATGAAGAGCAGAAAGGTACTGACATAGTCCCAGGCCTGGTACCGTGTCAGGGAGTATTACATTCTGTTGTACATATGGTTGTTACGAGTTGGACCCAACTCAACAGCACCTAACAACAAGAAGACAGGAAAAAGGTGGTTTGGGGGAAATCTGATTTAAAGGTACAATGAAATTTGCTGTCAAATCCAGACAAATGAAACTTAAAGTGAATGTCTCAGCAAACCTGTTGGCTATCTACAGGTTGCAAGTAGGGTAAAATTCAAGGAAGAAACTTAAAAGCAAAATGTATCACACAACTGTGAAATATTGTTAGGACAGAGTGATCAACATGATTATTGGTAGTGTCGATACTGCTAAGCTCACAATCTTGGCAATAGCATGATTTGCTCAAAAATGTCATTTGTTGTTGTTAGGTGCTGTCGAGTCAGTATCCGACTCATAGCAACCCTCATAGGGTTTTCAATGGCAGAGTGCTTCGGGATTGCCTTGGGAGTGGATTGCCAGGTCCTTCTCCCATTTTTGCGGTGCAGGGAATTGAACTCAGGACCTCAGAGACTGCAGTGCAGTGCTCTACCCACTGAGCTAAATCCCAGCCCTTAAATGTCATTACATTTTTATTTTCTATATCTGTATCTCCCCGAGGTCTGGTCTGTCAGCTTGCCATGCTATGGGGGCTGGGGTGTTACTGTGATGCTGAAAGCTATGCCCTCGGCATCTGAACTACCCGCAGGGCCACCCATGATGGACAGGTTTCAGCTGAGCTTCCTGACTAAGACAGACTAGGGAGAAGGACCCAACACACCACTCCTAAAACAATTAGCCATTGAAAACCCTATGAATAGCAGAGAAGCACTGGGAGATACAGTGTTAGAAAATGAGTCCCACAGGTTGGAAGACATTCAAAAGACTCCTGGGGAAAGCTGTCTCCTCAAAGTAGAAGTGACCTTAATGACAAGAATGGAGTAAAACTCCCAGGATCTACTGATGTGACACAACTCAAACTGCAAGAAACACCATGGCTGAAACAATGGGCTCAAATGTAAAAAGATTGTGAGCATGTTAGGTAGTGTTTCGTCCTATCGTACACTGGGTCACCATGAGCTGGACCCAACTTGAATGCACCTAACAACATCTACATCTAAATATGGTAGAGTGAAACAATACATTATTGTCAAAGTTTGGTTACTTTCTAGGTGATTTTTAATCAGTTATATACATTTCCTATATGTTTTATTTCATCTTTAAATGTAGGAGTGTGGGGTTGAGGAATAAATATGAGTATGGGAAAATTAAGTAAGGACGGTGACAGTTCATACTTGTGTCATTCTCTTCGCCTCTCCTTTACCAATGTATTTCTGATACTGAATTAGCTATGATGTATTAGAAGGTTTTATAAGGATCATTTTAAATTTATTATATACGGGTTATATTATTAAAATGTTAGCATTAAATTATATGACTGAAAGGAACATATGTAGCATTTTTAGAAGAAATAAAATCAATGTTAAGAAATTGCCAAAATATTTGAAATGTATGAAAGAAGTTACAAAGAACAAAATGATTTTGAACAAAAACAATTTTTATTAATGGATACAAAGGGATAGTATAGGAAAACATCTACATATATATCCTAAAACTGCAGTGATAGCCCACACATGGTACACAGAGAGTAATTAGACACTGAGGTGGGCAGTTCCATCCTAGATACCTGCAGATGACATGAGAGTTCTGAAATAGTCCCCTGGCCCAAACTCTTCCAAGCAAGGGACCTCTAGCCTAATCATAGGCAACCTTCTAATATTTGCAATGCTCCTAAGCTGAAAGCTAGATCTAAGTTGGTACTTGATCAACAAAGCTTAAAATAAAAATCTGGAAGGCTTTTCACAGTGATCATTTTACATTTTCTTTTGGTTATATATCCTATAATTATTTGCATCTTTTATAAAAGAAACAATTGATTTTTGAGGGTACAAATTTTAAATTTTTGATGAATTGGAGGCCAAGCAAAGTTCAAACAGGTGAAGTTTTAGGAACTATAGTCTTTCAAGAATGTACTATGGTAATCATCCTGAAAGAGAGGCTCCCTTGTGACTTGGATTGAAGAGTGGAAAGTTTTTATCAGTATTGTAAAGCTTCGGGTGTTCCTGGGTGCTTTTGTCCAGGATTCCTGAGGCTTCCGCAGTGAATGTGCATGAATACAAATGTGTGTGGATAAAGAGAGAATCCAGGGTCCAGTGGGTGTGTTGGCCCATTAGGTGTCAACATTTCAATCTGAACTCCCTAATACTACACATTCCCTTTGGCAGCAGATGCTAGTGGTCTGACAGCTGGGCTCCCTCTGGGTCGGCCCTGCCTTTCAAAAAGATATGGAAGTTTGTTGGACCAAAAATTATAGCCTTTCATCCCCTTCATCAAATTCTACTGTGCCACTTATTTCAGGTATACAAGTAAAATTATGTACTATTCCAAAAAATTCAGTAGGAAAACTTTACTTAAAAACACATCTTCCTCAAAGACAGAAGATTTGTGCAAAATCCGAGTGCCATTTCATTAGAGGTGATACTGGTAAGCATTTCGATATTTCTGCCCATGGCACCAGGAGACAAAAGTTCTGGTCTCTGGTCAGAGACCCACTAACCTTCCTTACCACAGACACTTTCCTGAATGTACAGCAATATTCCTCAATTGGTGAAGTAATGATAATTAAAACAAAGTTCGTAATCCCATTATAAGACATCTCTTTATTCTTACTTTCTCTACATATTTGTTTGTACTTTACTAATTGGATTCTAATCTTCCATTAATTACATTTTTAATGATCAGGTCATTGAGTACTTCTGCCTAATGGAAATTCAACATGAACCCAACAGCATTATTTTAAATTCATAATACTCTCATTGAAAGGCAAATGCAAAAATGTAAAGTTAATTTTATGGTGTTTTAAATTTAGTCCAGAGTAGCTAGACTATCATTTCAATACACATGCAGTATAAGAAGTTATTAATGTATATTTTATATCCTATTTTTCAAAATAGGTCTTCAACATACCATACATATTGTATACTTACAGCATATCTTACTTGGATGCTAAATTTTCAACAATGAAAGTAAAACGCAGTTCAATAAAAATGCCACAATTATGCTTAGCAACAAAATATTTTTCAGTGCCCTTCTTCTAAGTTCATTTTGACTAGAATTAGATGAAAATTAAAATTTCATTCCTTAGTCCCAGTAGCCTCTTTCCCAGTGCTCCACAGCCACATGTGATAGTGGCTGCCATATTGGACGGCACCATCTGGCAGAAGGAGGTCCCCGTCCTTGTACGTAGGTGTGCATGCAATTACTTTGTCTTTCCAAGGTAAAAGGTAGGCGATTGTTAGAAAACAGCAACAAAGGGGAAAGGAAAAATCACTGCTCACTGATAAAATGCTTTTAACAAATACAAAAGTCTTAAGTTCATATACAGACCTAAGATCTTGCTCATGTAACATTTTCTCATCTATCTAATTCTGAAGTCAAAGACCAATTTTGCTAGAGGAACTGCATTTTGAGTTGCAAATATATGATATTAGGAAAAGGGTAAGTGGGAGAAAGATGTTTTTTCCCCTTATAGTGTGGAAAGTCTCTATTTATAATAGGAGATGGCTATTTATATAAGGTTGTTGTTGTCAGGTGCCGTCGAGTCAGTATCCAACTCATAGCAACTCTCATAGGGTTTTCAATGGTTGACTGTTTCAGGATTGCCTTGGGAGTGGATTGCCAGGCCCTTCTCCCAATTTATATAAGGTTGTTGTTGTTGTTAGGTGCCGTCGAGTTGGTATCCGACTCATAGCCACCCTCATAGGGTTTTCAGTGGTTGACTGTTTTGGGATTGCCTTGGGAGTGGATTGCCAGGCCCTTCTCCCATTTTTGCAGTGCTGGGAATTGAACTTGGGACCTCAGACACTGCAGCGTAGCACTCTACCAACTGAGCTAAATCCCAGCCCCTTATATAAGGTAGAGATACCTAAATAGATCTTAATAAGGTTGTCAGGAAATCCTTCCATTTAAATAACATGTTGCCCTGAGGCATCACGGGTAAAAGTCCTCATGTCAAGAAGTTGGTGGCCATAATGTAAAAAAAGGGGCTGGGCTTTAGCTCAGTTGGTAGAGCACTGCTTTGCAGTCTCTGAGGTCCCAAATTGGATCCCCAGCACCGCAAAAATGGTAGAAGGACGTGGCAATCCACTCCGGAGGCAATCCCAAAACAGTCAGCCATTGAAAATCCTATAGGGGACACTATGAGTTGGACAAGACTTAATGGCACCTAACGACAACAACAACAATGTGAAAAAATACTATAATAAAAAATATCAGTGATTGAGAGAATGTGCTAGGAAAAGCAAGCACATAAAATTTTCTAAGATTTATGTGGACAGCCATTACTTATATGAAACCTTGTTTGCTGCAGATACTAGTAGCAAATACTTGAGTATGTGAAGTACATAGCAGGAAAGGGAAATATGGGGACAGAGAAATTAGTAACCTGCCCTGAAGATGTGGATTGGCCAATAAGCAGATACTGTGTTTTATACCAGTTAAAAATGGCCAGTGATCTTGAGTCTGAGATGGACCATAATGTATAGTACTTTATATTTTTTATATTTCAGCAATGCTGCAATATAATTACTTTAAGTTATATGATGAAAGTGGCAAAAAGGGGCTTCAATGTGTCAAACACTTGACATTAATCTCAGACAGTGAAGATGATGGGAAAATCAGAAGCATGGACAGCAGAGCAGCTCCGTAGAGACACAGAGCTGATGTACCACCTGTGAGACCCTGCCTCCTTCCCAGTCCTCCATTCCCACCTTCTTCCTTTTAATTACTAGTACTTATCCCACCTCAAGGGCTGGGATTTAGCTCAGTTGGTAGAGCGCTGCTCTGCAGTCTGTGAGGTCCCAAGTTCGATTCCCAGCACCACAAAAACGGGAGAAGGATGTGGCAACCCACTCCCAAAGCCGAAAAAATCAGCCATTGAAAACACTATAAGGGTCTCTATGGGTCGGATATGACTCGACGGCACCTAACAACAACAACATCCCATCTCAGAATAAACAAATATAAACACAACATTCTTGCCCATGGCATTTCTCCCTCAACTAAGCTCCACGTTTCTGTACGGTGACCCCACCCTCGCTTGTGGGCCAGCGAGCTTCCTCTTCTCCCTGACCTGTGACCCAGCTGACCATCTCGGGTACCAGGGGGCCGTCCGCCTCACTCCTGGTCTCCTTGGCCACGTAGTCCCCCTCTTCCTTGCGACTTTCTTCTTTCCTTTCAAACTCTTGGTGTTACACGGTCCTTGGCTTCCTCCTGGAACCTATTCTCTCTGCTCAGCACTGTGTGACCCCATGTCTAGCCACGGGCGCATGTCCTCAATACCATTATAGGCACCTACCATGAGGCCACTGCTCCCAACCAAGCCTTGGTGCACAGGTGACCCTGGCGCCTGGACATCTCATGGGTCTGTAGACTCGCTGTCAAAGGCAACCAGACCCTTCCTTGCAGTCTCTCCAATGGCTTGAGCCAATGCCCTCGGATGGTCATTGCTACTGCCCTGCTGGCCACAGCCGGCCTTCAATCTTCCAGCCAACCCAGTTGCTTTGCTTCAGTGTTTTAGAAACAGAGCTGCTTCTGGTCACCCCCACCACGGCTGTCTCTGCCTCTCTCTCCCCTGTGAAACAGCGGCCTCCATGCGGGGATTCCTGTGCAGGCTCAGCAAGGCTGACCCACAGTCCCACTGAAATGACTGGCTGGACCCTGACTCTGCCTACACCCCACGGCCTTCCCTCTAGAGTAAAAGGCACTGACCTCCCGATGGCCCCAGAGACACCACTGTGTGTGGCCCGCTCCGCCTGCTGTGTGTCCCTCTCCAGGCTTGTGGGGGTGACTTGCCCCTCCTGGGAAGCCAGAGGCCTGCTCCTGCTGGGGTGCCGGGCCTAGGAAAGGCCATCCAGGGGCCTGGCTTCTCCTTCATCCTGCCTGACTGCTGCTCAAATGTCACCTGCTCAGGGAGGGCCTCCACAGCTGATTTACTTTGATTTGACAATAGCTTTCTCCTACTGCTGCCTCGTTCTGCAGACACTGCCTTAGCATTCCCCACAGAGCACATCGCCAGCTAGGGTGGCCCGGGATCTCCTTGCAGATTTTGTGAGCGCATCGGTGCCTGGGCACTCACACTGCTCCATGCCCAGACACTTCAGCTGCCCATCAACATTTCCAGGAGGATTTTGGTCCAGCGATCCACCACTTGGTCAGCGCTTGACCACTGTACTAAACCCTGTGTGAGATGCCGGGATTACCCTGACACTGCCAGCTGAAACCAAGAGGAGAGTGCTACTTCATGCCAGCCTCAAGCAGTAAAGACTTGGCCTGGTTCAGTAGTCATTTATGATCCCGAGGGGTTTCTTAAACATATATACACACATATGGGCTGGGATTTAGCTCAGTTGGTAGAGCACTGAGCTGCAGTCTCTGAGGTCCTAAATTCAATTCCCAGCACTGCAAAAATGGGAGAAGGGCCTGGCAATCTACTACCAAGGCAATCCTGAAACAGTCAGCCATTGGAAACCCTATGAGGGTTGCTATGAGCCGGATAGCAATGGCACCTAACAACAACAACAACAACAACAACAACAACATATACCACGTGATCATCATGGCATCCAAGAAACTTTCTAGCGCAAAATGTGAGGGAAAGAGGAAGAATAATTGAAGTTACAAAGAACTTTTTGCTAAGTATGTGAGCAGCCGGGTGTCTGAATTATCCAGTCAGTGTGGTGCTGGGACCTACAAGTGTGGACATTATTTCTCACGGGAAAAAAGTGCTCAGACACTGAATGGATCAGCACTCCAGCCTTTGAGAGAGGGACACAGGCGAGGGCCGATGTATCTCTATATTTCTTTCCCCTCACTAAATGAGCCATCCCCAGTCTTTTTGGCACCAGGGACCAATTTCATGGAAGACAATTTTTCCATGGACAGGAAGTGGAGCTGAAGCAGTAGCACAGTGAGGAACAGCCCTGGGTGCAGATGACATGTACGTCTCCTCAGCCCACGGCCCACACCCACTGTGTGGCCAGGTCCCTAACAGCACCACAGCACCACTGGTCCAATGCCTGGAGGTTGGAGATCCCTAGATGAGAATGCAGAGGAAGTGCAACCAGAGTGCTCCTTGGAAGCAAGGATGGCTGGACTGCATCTTGGGTATCTTGGCCATGTTGTCATCAGGGAACAATCCCTGGAGAAGGACATCATGTCTGGGAGAGTGGCAGATCAATGGAAAAAAGGAAGACCTTCAACTAGAGGGATTGACACAGTGGTTGCAACAATGTGCTTAAAACATAAAAAGGCTGTGTGCCTGGCACAGTGTTGATAAGTGATTCACTGTATTGTATTGTATTGCACACAGGGTCGCTGTGAGTGAGACCCTACTCTACAGCACATAACAACAACAACAAAATTAGAATGTAATCTAGAAGGGATTTTGGCTTGGGGTGTTCTTTACCCAAAATGGCACTATCTGTGTATGAGAGAGTGTTAGAGTCTGAAAGCATGAGGAGTGAATGAAAGAGTAATAACTGTTTAACCTCAATGAAAGGCTTTGTGGGTTAATCAACACATTTTCTTTTTCAAGGAGCTTCTCTTACAAAGGTGTCAAAACCTCCCCATTGATAACAGCAGAAGACCATCATGGTCCCTCTGTTCCTGCCTGTGCTAGTAGAGGGTAATAGATACTGTCTCTACTTTTTCTTTTACTTTTTTTTTTCCACTTTTTTTTGAGGTGTCACGGATTGAACCCAGGCTTCATGAATACTAATCATGAGCTCTAGTATTGAGCTACAGTCCCAGCCCTCTACATTTTTTGAATCACTTTTTTTTTTTTTTGCTTTGGCTAGAATGGACACAATTTGTATTTCAGTGATATAAAAACAAATTTTATCTCAAGTCATGAAATTCAGAATAGTCAGGGAATTTATGACAAATGGATTTCAGGTGCAACCTGAGAAAAGATTATTACTATATATGCTAAATTTAAAATGATTAAACACATCTCTTCTTTCCTAGATCTACGGGGACCTCCACTTCTTTCTAACTGAAATTACATTAGTGAGATTAATAAAACACCGCTAAATATATGTGAGGTCTAGCTAAGATTGCAGACCTCATATAGCAATATTAGCAGTCCATTCTCAATTTGTATTGCTGCAAATAAAAATTTTTGGTGGAAAATATTTGTTGACATAAATTCACTTGAGAGAAATAGAATAAGAGGGGTGGGAGTTCAGGCCAAAGTAAATTAATAAATGCTATTTATATTTTTTTCCAAGTTAATATTGTTTAGGTGGAAAGCCAGGGGATGTGGCATCTCAGGTAACTGTTTTGGAAGAGCGCCTGCATTCCTCACAGTCTTCTCATTTATGGCACCAGCATGGATCCCTGGGGCATTTTATGTGTCCCCCACAGTCCTGCTCCTATCACTTTTCCCCCTCAGATTCCAAGGCCTATAAACACTGTATGAGCTCATTGTTGTAGACCAAGAGCTGAGCCTACGTCCCCACCGGTTAGCATGGCATGGCAGCCCTCCCTAAGTGCGACCCCCCCTTCCCTTCCATCGTCATCCATTACTGCCCCCACCCCCATCTACTGGAGTCTTCTGCATACAGAGCTACGGTCTCCACACTGCTTGACGCCCATGGTCTAGGCTTCTCCTGGCTCACACAGCCATCCCTCCCCAGCCCCGTGTCTAATCCACCGGCTCAGCTGCGTGCTTGTGCATGCACTTCCGCTTATTCATCCATTGACCTGGCGTTTACTGAACCTAAAACCTACGCTAGGTGCTTTTCTAGGTATAGGGTTTGGAGGAGTGAAAACAACTTGCTTTCCTTGAACTTATTTTCCATCCAAATCCTATAAAATAGAATTCAAAGATTATATCATCCTGATCATTTTCTACTTTATAATGTTATTTTAAGCATGACTTATCCGTCCTTCTGAATTAGGGAATCTGTAAGAAGAGATACACATTTGATCAATCTTGTTATACCACGGTAACTAGTGGCCCATAGCAAGCATTCAGGAACAATTGGAAGTGGAGTACGCCAGTTGGAACAAGATTCCTTAGAGGAACATTCCCGTAGATTTCACTAAACCAACCAAATAACAACCAAACCTACCAGATTCATTCCTATGTAGATAAATTTGAATATTTATGGCCAAGTTTGTTTTTCCTGACATTCATGTGCCAAGTTTCTGAATTGTCATTTCTTTATTTTAGCCTCCTTTTTTTTCTTGGCTCACAATGCAATTTGCTTGAGTAACTTCATCCATAAGACAAGTCAACTAAATCTCGGTTTAATAAAAAATGCCCATTATGTGTGATTCTCTCATTACTTACATCAAATACTTGAAGGCAATTGTCTGCATCTTTTTACATAAATTATCTTTCTTGCAATGCACTAGATTGTGTGTTCTTCTCTGCATAATGAAATAATCATCATCCTTCATTAGAATACCATAGTTTAATGCCACTAAAGATGTGGATAATGTTTTCAAATAGTAGTAAAAACAATGTACACAGCTTATAGTATATCTTCTCAGGAGGATTTTGGCCACAGAAAGTTTATTGTGCAAATTATCTTACTAGATGAGCAACTACCTAATGTAAAAGGATAACCACAGAGATGTACATGCACCTTTAAAATGGGGAAATTTCTACTCCGTCTAAAATAAATTCAAGCTCATAGAGTTTAGATGCACACCTTCAAAAGAATGTCCAAAATGTTCCTTCTCTACTCACGCCACACAGCATCTGCAGGACATGTGTACTGAGCTACCGAGTATGTCAAATATGACTGGTACGATTAAGACAATCTGAATGCACAAAGTGACTCATAGCTTCTGTGCTGGATAGCACAGCCCAGATAATCTAAACAGTAGATTACAATGTGCACTCTAACTCACTCAAAAGGAAAAAAGGATTAAGGATAAACAATACTCCTCAGCCATTTCTGCTTTGGCAGTGGTTGAAAGCATAGCTCTATAAAACTAACACCTCATGTATAGCAAGGGGCATCTAAAATGGCCCCGAGATCCCCACCTTGTGGTATACATGAACTTCTGTAATCCTCTTCCATTGAGTGTGGGCTGTCCTAGTGTCCGACCAATTTGAATGTAGCAAAAGTGATGGAATATCATTTTGCATTTTTGATATTAGGTTATAAAACGACTGTGGCTTCTACCAACTCTTCCATTACTTTTCTGGGAGAAGCCAACCCTTAAGCCTGTATTTGCCCTTTAAAAACGTGCGTGGGGTAAGGGATGAAGGTTATCATCAACCACGTGCCTGAGCACAGAAACAGAGCCCTAGTCAACTGCACACTGCCATTCAGCCGCACAACTGATGAAATGAAATGTTCACAGGGACCATGCAGCAAGAGGCAGCCAGCAGAGCCACTTCAGACTCCCAACTGACAAAGACTAGGAAATAGTAAGTGGTTGCTGTTTCCAAACCTGAGGATTTAGAGGACTTTGTATCCAGCAATAAACAGCTTCCGTCAGAAGTTCTGGTTACAACTGTGAGACCCACAATGGAGGAACTCACTACCCAGTGCAACAAGTATCAGGATGCGGGATTTGGAAAATAAAAATACAGCTGGGTGTGCTGGCGGAAGCATCTCACCCCAATAATGTGGGAGGAGGAAGCAGGCCGATAGCAAGTATGAGGCCACAGGCAGCCTGTGCAACTTAGCAGGACCCTGTCTCAGAGAAAAAAGTAAAAATGGGCTGGGGTGTAGTTCAGTGGCATGTTATATTAGTTTTTGTTACGTGCCATCGAGTCGTATCCTACTCATAGTAACATTTATAGGGTTTTCAGTTGCTGACTGTTTCGGGATTACCTTGGGAGTGGATTGCCAGGTCCTTCTCCCATTTTTGTGTTACTGGGAATCGAACTCGGGACCTCAGAGACTGCAGCGCAGCACTCTACCAACTGAGCTAAATCCCAGCTCATAGTTCATTGGCACAGTGCTTGCAAAATCTGTGTGAAGCCCTGGGTTCAACCCCCCCAGTACCACATAAATAAATAAATAGTATGTTTCATGTTTTACACTATATTTGTAACATATTTATACTAAAAATAAAATAAAACTTACTCTTTGCCAGAATTTCAAAATTAAATGGAAAACCCTCAAGGTATCTGGCAAATCTAACCAGGTCTCTTGACGTTATAGAGCAAGGGACACATGCATAGAGACATTTTTCTCTAACACATTAAGTACTGAGAGAGACAGAGCTGGTCAGAGAATGTTATGCAGCACAGAAGGAAGATGCTAAACTGGATCTGGAGGCACGAGAAGCGTTCTGAGAAGATGAAAGAATGTCATCCTCTTTTATCAGGAAAAAAAAGGCAAGATCATTACATCATCACACGACAATATGAGTGTCTAGCCTGAAAGCTTTCTACTATTTGAGAGGCACTGAATACCATGTCTTAGATCCTCATTTGTGACAAGGATAGGAGAATTTCTGAATTATTCAAGACCTATTAGACACTTTTTCATCATTAAAATACGAATTCATCTGGGATTAAAAAGTATGAAATGTATTCATTCATAATTGAGAGTCAGCGGTAAAATGGGCTCTGGCATGATCTATTTTACAGATCCCAGATTTCCAGAATTATTTCTCCTTGGGATTTCTCTCTCCTCATGGTTTCAGAATGGCAACTTCAGTTTAAGTCTCAACCCACCTGTTTCAAAAGCTGCTGTGAGAACAGATCACTAGCTTTCTACTGCTGGGAGGCGCAGGGCATGATGTGGCCAGGAACCGCGCCAATCACTGCTGCCGAGGCAATACCTTGAGCTCATTGGTTTAGGCCTGGACTCTAGGCCAATCAGCATCATGAAGGAAGGGCGGAGGGAGGGACAAACTTGGGAACATAGGCAACCTTGCTGAAGGCCCACCCCACTGAGAGCTTCAGAACTGGCAGAGAAAACATGCAGCGCCCAAGCACAGGGCTGGGTGGACTCTCAATGTCTGAAATGTTGAAATGTCTATCTTGGAAGCAAAACATTTGTTAGGTGGGTGCAGGACTTCTCCTCCCCTCAGTGAGAACTGCCCCATGCCCCATAGAGCCCTAGGCACGAGCCAGGCTAGAGTCTCTGGTGCCTTTGGCCTGGGCCTCATGGTGGGGCTTTGCACTCCTGGAGTGTGGGTGCCCCATCCCAGTTACCATGGGGACCTGGATCCTCATTCTCCTGGCCGCTAGTGCAGGACCTGTCACAAAATGGCTCCTCCCTATAAGGTGGTGCCTTCTTCTACCCACTATACCCCAGTCCTCAAAAAGCCTGCTAAAATGCCCACCAAAACTTGCCTTAAAATCTGCCCTGCCCAGCAACTCTTCCAGCCTATGGGTGCACCCCCTTCCTACCTATCCCTATGCAACATGTCAAGCACTCCTTCCCCCTCCCATCTAGAGCCCAAAAAAGCCTCGCCCCTTCCTTCCCTGGGGACTGCTCTCTCCTTTGCTATAGACAGCCCTGGCAGCCTCTCCCAATAAAGGTCTGTTGAGTTTACGGGTTTTTGGCTCCTGACCTAACAATATTAAAAGCAAACAGATCTTAGGCCAGAATCTAAGCTAAGCATGTCATCATTTTTACATCTCATCGGCCACATTACCAAAGTTTTATTGGCACATTGACATGAGGTCTCAGAGGGGGTAGGTCAGTAGCCCAAAGTCCCACACTTTTAAATCTGGAGAAAAGAAATTTACTCCATGGTATGTTAATTGCTGACTACGGTTTTCCTATTGTCATTGTAATACAATTGGAAAACTGTTAAGTTTTGGAACAACTATAGGTATATGTCATAAGTTACCCCTACGCCCACCCCTACTCCCCATGTTTTTAAGTGTGGTCAAGTCAGGTCTGACTCATAGCAACCTTATATATAACAGAACGAGACACTTCCAAACACTGTGCCTTGCCTGGCACTATGTCAGTGCTTCTCTGCTATTCACAGGGTTTTTGATGGCTGATAGTTTGGGGAGTGGGCTGCCCAATCCTTCTCCCAAGCCTGCAGCACCTGGTGTTCCCAGGCAGTGTCCTATCCAAGTACCAACCAGGCCTGACCCTGTTTGTTGTTGTTGTTGTTGTTAGGTGCCATCGAATCGAGTCCGACTCATGGCGACCCTATGTACAGCAGATCGAAACACTTGCCGATTCTGTGCCAGGCAAACCATCTTATTTATGTTTAAGCCCATTGTTGCAGACACTGTGTTAATCCATCTGGTGGAGGGTTTTCCTCTTTTCCGTTGACCTGCCACTCTTCCAAACATGATGTCCTTCTCCATGGATTGTTCTCTCCTGACGACATGTCCGAAATATGTAAGACGCAGTTTGGCCATTTTTGCTTCCAAGGAGCACTCTGGTTGTACCTCTTCTAGGACAGATTTGTTGGTTCTTTTGGCAGTCCATGGTATATTCAATAGATGTCTCCAGCACCACAATTCAAAAGCATCAATTCTTTTTCTGTCTCTCTTGTTCAATGTCCAGCTTTCACAACCATATGATGTGACTGAAAATACCATGGCATGAGTCAGACGCACCTTCGTCTTCAATGTGACATCTTTGCTTTTCAATACCCTGTTTAGCTTTCAAGATTTGACAGGATCAGATGTCAGGGTGGTACAGTTGCAGACCAGCTCTTCATAAGATACTTTTATAATTACAGTTGGCCCTCTGAATCTGTTGGTTCTTCATCACCGGATTCAACCAACCACACATTGAAAATATTTGATAAACAAGATTCCAGCAAGTTCCAAAAAGCAAAACCTGAATTTACTGTGTGCTAAGCATATGCTGAATCCTCACACATAGGTGACCTGCAGTCACACAGTGCCAGGGCTCCACCGTGTTGCAGAGCCCCAGCCTCTTTCCAGAACTCCTTGGGTGAGCAGTATCACCTCATAACCCCTCTAAGAGTGACTCATAGGACTGAGTGTGGTCACATCTGCACCAAAAGTGTGGTTGTTGTTGTTGTTAGGTGCTGTTGAGTCGGTGTCCAACGCATATCGACCCTCATAGGGTTTTCAATGGCTGACTGTTTCAGGATTGCCTTGGGAGTGGGTTGCCAGGCCCTTCTCCCATTTTTGCGGTGCTGGGAATTGAACTCGGGACCTCAGAGACTGCAGTGCAGCACTCTACCAACTGAGCCAGCCAGTGAAAATGCAACCTGTATACCCCAGGTGGGACTCAAACCCACAATCCCTGGCTTAGGGGGCCGATGCCTTATCCATGAGGCCACAGGGGCCAGGATACCAAAAGTGTAGGGATGTTTTCCCTGGTGATGGTTCCCTAACCCTTCACATAGCACTTAGGTGCATAGATTTTATTCAAATGTTACAACATTTTATATATAAGCATTGAGCACCCACAGATATTGATATTTACAGTGGGAACAGGAATCAACGCCCCATAGGTACCAAGGAACAACTACAGAAAATGGGGTCTGGGCAGATTACAGGATTACTGAATCCACTTTTATAACAATTAAGACTGACTCCTACAGGTGAGAACACAGGATGGAAAGTGAGTCTGTGGCAATATGCTCAGAGAACCGCGGGAGCCAGAGCAGGGAACAGACTCGTGCAGAGAGCAGGGAGGGAAGGCAGAGACTTTGCGTTGGCTTTTGTGTGCCAGACAAACCACACCCGCCCCAAAATTCCAATGAGATGTTGATGTCAATGAACATTGTAATCCCAGCCATTCTCACATTTTCACATACGTGATGTCCTACCGGTAACATAGAAGTTTGTTTTTGTTTTGTTTTTGTTTTGTTTTGTTTTTTGGTACTGGGGGTTGAGCCCAGGGCCTTGTGGCTGCATGCTGTGCAAGTGCTGCACCACTGAGCTGCACCCCCAGCCCATTTTTTTACTTTATGAGACAGGGTCTCGCTAAGTTATGCAGACTGCCTCTCGAACTTGCGATCCTCCTGCATCCGCCTCCCAAGCTGCTGGGATTACAGGCGTGCACTACTGCGCCCAGCTTTTAAATTCTATAAATTACTAAGGATGGCTCTTTGAGACCCTTATGGGATTGGAACACCTCCCCTTTGTCATTGTAAATATATTACATCCCTTTTTTAGGGAACCCTGGTTGTCTCTCAATTTTACTTTGCACTTTCATAGACAAATTTTGCCAACAATATTATTATCTGAGAATAGTGCAAGACCTTGACCATCAAGAAAGGGCACTGTTGAAAAGTGATTTTTAATTACTTCTTACTGAAGAGAATGGAGCTCCAGTTGCCAAGGTGATAGCACAATGTCAGCCAATAAAATAAAACCATTTACATT
Source organism: Pedetes capensis (assembly GCA_007922755.1). Taxonomy (NCBI): domain Eukaryota; kingdom Metazoa; phylum Chordata; class Mammalia; order Rodentia; family Pedetidae; genus Pedetes; species Pedetes capensis. Next base: position 56,555 of record VMDO01003968.1, read on the forward strand.
TAATAACCTCCACTGCAGGGAAAGATCCTCAGGCCAGGGGATCTTCTGCTGTTTACCTTCAGGTTATTTTGCCACTTTTCCCTCCTTACTTTGTGCCAAGCTCAAATATGACCTTCTCTTTTATTAGTAATTTTTAGTTAGTGTATAAATAAATTTCATGCATACATAGCATTGTGCATTGCCCACGTTCACCTCCCATCCCTCTCATGTCACCCTCCCCTCGTGTCCTCTTTGTCCCCACACATGGTCCCCCTCTGCTCCCATGTCTTGTGTGTGTGCCTGTGTATGGAGATTTGTGTGTGCATGTGTGTGTGCGTGTGTGTGCATATCTCAGTTCTGCTTATGAGAGAGAAGACATGCTGATTTTTACTTAAACTATAATTTATATTGGCCCGCAGCTGTAGCCCTGTTGCCTCCGATCCTGTCAGATCTTGGAAGCTAAGCAGGGTCGGGCCTGGTTAGGACTCGGATGGGAGACCACCTGGGAACACCAGGTGCCGTAGGCTTGGGAGAAGGACCCGGCAACCCACTCCCAAAAATCAATCTGCTATTGAAAACCCTAAGCACAGCAGAGAAGCAGTGACAATAGTGCTTCATGTGTTGTATGTAGGGTCGCTATGAGTTGGCACCTAACAACAACAACAATATTTATATTGTTCAGTGGATTACGTTTAGCTCACAGGCACCCATCTTCAGATAGAAAAGCTCCAGTTCCACGAATATACATTGGTTTACAAACCTGAAGAGGTGGCAAATGCTAGCACCCTAATGAACGCGCATGAGACCCATGAAAACAGCTGCTGGGTCCTCCTGGCCCTGTGGTGGCGCTGCAGCGAGGGCACAGGGCAGGTCAGCCATACCAGTGAAAAGGAAGCAGCCACACAGCGAGGCCAGCCTTCTGTGGATACTGTGGCTTATGTTTTCACATGCCATCATCTTCTCATGTGTCTGGTGCAGTAAATACATTTTAAGAACAATATTTCCAGCTTCCACTGGGCTCCCCTGAAGGCATTCCCCTAAGAAGTCAAGTAGCCAAGGGGGGAACTCTTTTGCTACTGCTTGCCGGCACTCCCCCCGAGACGCCTATAGATACTGTTTGTCTATACTGTCTATATGTATATATACACTATGCTAGGGTTTTTTTTTTGTGTTTTTTTGTTGTTGTTGTGGTTTTGTGGTACTGGGGGTTGAACCCAGGCCCTCGTGCTTGCATGCTTTGCAAGCGCTGGACCACTGAGCTGTGCTCCCAGCCTATTTTTTTTTTACTTTTTGAGACAGGGTCTCGCTAAGTAACACAGACTGCCTCTGGTCTTGAACTTGTGATCCTCCTGCCTCCGCCTCCTGAGCCACTGGGATGACAGGCGTGTGCTACCGCGCCTGGCTATGTTAGGTTCTTAACAGATGTCAACCCAGTTCTCCACATTTTTTGACTCCACTTTCATAAGCTGGAAACAAATCAGTACATAAACCATCTGTACCCTGAGGGATTCTTCTCTTATTTCAATTTTTTCCTATTTTCCATGATTTTACCTCAGTAGCTTGCCTTCTTTCGATTGCCCCGTTCCTGCTCCTGGTTGCCTCCTCATGCCCTGTGCTTCCTGCACCTTCACTGAGGCTTTGCCCACACCCTTTGGGCCCTCACACTTCCCTCTTGTCCAGCCAGGGAAGAGCCCTGTGTCAGAGGGAACATGGGCACCAGGAGTTCCCACCTGTAGGTGCCACCCATGAGCCCATGGAAGGCCCACACCCCACTGCTTGTCAATGCACTCACCTGGGTGAATGCAAACTTCTTACCAGGATGCTGGAATTTCTCCATATAAGCATCACGTTAATCTAACGGCTGCTGTCTTCAGTAAGGGACTTCAGAAACCCACACAAAAGCAACCCTTACATTTGAAATACTCACTTCATAACCCTTTACTGGGATCTTGCTTCTGGGGTAACATATGATGCCCCACACTCATGCCAGGGCCAGAGCACCTCATGGTGGGCACCTACCCTGGGTTTATTTTGACCCCATGATATCAGTTAAGGGTTCACTTGTGGTCACTGTATATTCTGAACAATTATTTGTGAGTTTTCAAGGTGTCAGACTGACTCATCCCACCATGTATGTTAATCAGGAACCGGTGCAATGATGGCCAGAGCTGGGATGATGAGGTGAAGTCCCACCAAGTCAGTGGAGAAGTGATGCAAAAAACTAAAGAATCTCGAAATCCTAAATCAGAATATGAACATATCTATAAACACTCCAGTAGATGATTGGCTAACTAAGCCAAAGTGCTGGGAATCAGCCATTTATTTTGGAATACATGCTTGAAAAATAGTTGAGAAAGCATTAAACATTAAGCAGGATTATCATGAACCACTGCCGATTTGTATTTGATATTTATTATAAATCAATAGTAATCTTATCCTATACATATGATGCAGTAGAATAAAAATGCAATGATATGGTTTATTATTTTTAAGTGCTCGCATTATAAGACTGAAAGGAAATTTTTGTTACTTCTTATTAACTCTAAGTTACATAATGGAGTGATACTAACTCCATTCATACTCCTTCTCAATATAATACCTTTCTAGTAATTCAAAACACAAAATAAGAAAAACGCACCAACTTCTTGAAAGAGTAAACATTAACTATTTAGTTCACTCTTCATCAAATGCAGTTTTTAATATTTATTGGTCAAATAAAATAACTATCTTTCTTCTGCAGCCATAGCCCTGTGGCATCCGATCCCATCAGATCTGGGAAGCTAAGCAGGGTCCGGCCTGGCTAGTACTTGGATGGGAAACCGCCTTGGAATACCAGGTGCTCTGGGCTTGGGAGAAGGACCTGGCAACCCACATCCAAAAATCAATCTGCCACTGAAAACACAATGAATAGCAGAGAAGCACTGACAATAGTGTTTTGCCTGCTGTACGTAGGGTCAGTACGAGTTGGATATCGACTCGAGGGCACCTAACAACAAACAACAACAACATCCTTTGCCTCAAATGATTTTAACATGATTTTACATGAATAACCACAAGGTAGGACCTATATCCTATTAGGTGTTTTTGTGTGTGTAATACATATATTTATAAATTCTTCATTTATGAAAGTGAATGAAGTCATGCTTATAAATTTCAAGCTCATTGGGTAGTGTTTGTATTCTAAATGTCAGAAATACCAGGAGGAATAGGACAGCACTAAAGCAACAAAAGGGGCTGGGATTTAGCTCAGTTGGTAGAGCACTGTGCTGCTGTCTCTGAGTTCCCGAGTTCAATTCCCAGCACTGCAAAAATGGGAGAAGGACCTGGCAATCCACTTCCAAGGCAATCCTGAAAAACAGCCAGCCATTGAAAACCCTATGTGGGTCGCTATGAGTTGGATACCGACTCGACAGCACCTAACAACAACAAGGCAACAATATAAAAGAAACAAAATGGACCTAGTAGATGCCTGGTAGGAACTAGATTTTATATTTCAATATCACTTTAAAAAAAAATTAGACAAGGTCTCACTACGTAGTGCCAGCTGGTCTTGGACTCTCCATTCTCCTGCCTCAGCCTCCCATATACTGAGACTTCAGTCATATGCTACCATTCCTGGCTTCCATTTACTTTTAAATTGCAGATAGCTAAGAAAATAACAAAGAGGACATCCACATTACTGTGCATTATCTCCTAAGAAGATCATAAAGTTTTATGCTTGTACTTGTGTGTACTAAATTTATTCTTATAGTTCTCCTAAGCACTCAACATATGATTTGTCCAAAGCACATAATCTTTATATATTTATTGAAAGAATCAATAATGCTGAGCCTCATTAGCCTACTATAAAATGGGTTTATAAAGCATATATTTCAAAAGATTGCTCAATAATTAAGATAATATGTAATATTAGCACAATGTCTGACAATATGAGTTCAGTAAATGCTGGCTCCTTTTAAACTAAGTGAAATGCAATTGAGAAAAGAAAGGAGACTTCTATTCCAAGGGAATTTTATGAATAAAAGTGATCTTCTTGTGTGTGTATTTCTGTGTATGTGTGTATGCATTCACTATCCAGAAAAAATGGCTTAGATATGCAAACTGTGAATGCCAATATTATTTTGATATTATAAATTAGAAAAAAACCACACAGCTATATAAAAAATAGAACATCATGACTAATTTTCACTAATGATACAATCTCATGGTTAGATTATACAAGGGAAATCTAGCCAAGTTCAAACATGCAAATATGAATGTCATTCTAATTATTGAGAGAGAAATTAATATCATCAAATTCAGAGTCCAGAAATGTATGTTTGGAGAAATGTAATTGAAGATAGCGAATAGAATCTCGATTACCAAATGAAGATACTGGCTGATAAAGAAAGACGCAAGAAAGCAAAAATCAATGGCTTTCAAACAAAGAGTAATTACACTAGTTGAGAGAAACTGCAATTAATAGCATTATGCTCACATTGAAACCACTGACAGATGTCACACTCAGATCCCAGTCACATACTTTATTAAGAGAACATCTTTAAGAACACAGAGGTAGTTTTATTTCATCTCAAAAATGGATCTATAGCATTTGAAAAGGAGGAATGATGTCTAAGAAAATTGCCAATGAATCAAAAATTTGATCTGTCAATAAAAATGTTAAATAGAAAGTAAATATATTGAAAATGTAGTATTTGCTAACCATCTAAATTGAGCACCACTAAAGTAAGAGAAAGTGTTTCTCTGCTATTCATGTCATTGCTGATTTCAGATGGATATTAGCTGAAAGCACAGAATTCCAGAAAGATACCTAGCTATGTTTTATTAACTATCTAAAGACATTTGACTTTGAGGATCACCCCAAATTATGGATAACTCTGTGAAGAATGGGAATACTAGAACACTTCCTTGTACTCATGAGGGATCTGTACATGGACCAGGAGGCACAGGTATAAAAATAACAAAGAAATATGCTTGGTTTAAGGTCAAGAAAAGTGTGCATCTGGGCTGTATCCTTTCACTGTTTCTCTTTAATCTCTATGCTGAGCAAATCACTGAGAAACTGGTCTTTATGAAGAAGAACATGGCATCTTGACTGGAGAAAGACTCATTAACACCTTGTGGTACTCAGATGACACAACTCTGTTTACTAAAAGTGAGGAGGATTTGAAACATTTACTGATGAACATCAAAGAATACAGTCTTCAGTATGGATCGCACCTCAGTATCAAGGAAACAAAACTCTACAAGGTCAGTAAGGAACTTCATGATAAATGGAGAAAATATTGAGGGTGCCCAAGACTTTTCTGTCCTTGGTTCTGTAACCAACATCCATGGAAGCAGTGGTCAAGAAATGAAAAGAAGCATTGCATTGGGAAAAGCTGAGGCAAAAGATCTCTTTAAAGTGTTGAAAAGATGTCACGTTGAAGATGACCTCACCTGACCCACACCATAATATGTTCAGTGGTATAATATGGTTGTGAAAGCTGGACATTCAATAAGAGAGACTAGAGACAAACTGATGCATTTGAATTATGGTGCTGGAGACAAACATTGAATATACTAAGGACTGCCCCAAGAACCAACACTTCTGTCCTAGAAGAAGTGCAACTAGAGTCCTCATTCAAAGCAAGGATAACTAGACTGCATCTTATATATTTTGGACAGATTGTCAGGAAAGATCAATCCCATCATGTTTAGGAGATTTGTTGTTGTTAGGTGCTGTAGAGTCGGTATCCAACATAGTGACTCTCATAGGGTTTCCAATGGCTGACTGTTTCAGGATTGCCTTGGGAGTGGATTGCCAGGTCCTTCTCCATTTAGGAGATTGGAGGGTCAGCAAAGAAAAAGAAGACTCTCAACTAGCTGGATAGACACACTGTCTGCAATAATGGCTTAAATAAAACAAAGATCAAAGATCATGTCTCTGACAAGGGGGCGAGGAGTGTCTTGATCTGTTGTACATAAGGTCTCTATGAGTTGGAACCAGCTTTATGACATCTAACAACAACTACCAAGAAAGAAAAATGGTGATTTTGTTCTTTTCATAAGGAACTTAGTGGGAAAACAACTCAAAAAATGGTATAGGTTGTAGCTTTTCAGTGTTTGATTAATGCTGATAATAAGGGCAAAATATGTAATTATCTACAGTGCAATGCTCTGCCCCTCAAAAGGGCATTTTAGAAACATTAGCTGATTTCTAAAGCTGTCTGTCATTTTTTCTTTACTGTGGGGACTGAAGTGTCCTGTGATGCTGAAAGCTATGCCACAAGGATCTCAGATAGCAGCAGGGCCACTACGGTAGACAGGTTTCAGCTGAGCTTCCACACTAAGACAGACTAAGGAGGACATGGCTAGCCTACTTCCAAGAAAATTAGCCATTAATAACCCTATGACTAGTGGAGAAACACTATCAAATACAGTGCCAGAAAGTGAGCACCCCAGGCTGGAAAGCATTCAAAAGATGACTGGGGAAGAGTTATCTCCACAAAGTAGAGTCTACCTTAATGACAGGAATGGAGTAGAGCCCAGGTACTTCCATTTTCCGTGTGGCATGACTCAAAATTAGGAGAAACAACTGCAAACATCCATTAATAATTGGAACATATAATGTATGTAGTATGAATCTAGGAAAATTAGAAATCATCAAAAGGGAAATGGAGCACATAAACATTGACATTCTAGGCATCCGTGAGCTAAAATGGACTGGCATCGGTCATTTCAAATCAGATAATCATATGGTTTAGTATGCCAGGACTGACAGATTAAAGAAAAATGGGGTTGCATTCATCATCAAAAAGACATCTGAAGATCTGTGCTGAAGTATAATGCTGTCAGTGACAGCATAATATCCATGTGCCTACAAAGAAAACCAATTAATATGCGTATAATTCAAATTTACTTACTCACCACTAAGGTCACAAATGATGATAGGGAAGATTTGTACAAGCTTCTACAATCTTAAATAGACTAGAACATGTAATCAAGAGGCACTGATATATGAGTTGGACATGACTCTATGGCACCTAAGAACAAGAACAAGGAATGCAAAAGTTGGAAACAAAGAAGGTGGCTCAGTAATTGGAAAATATGGCCTTGGTGATGAAAACGATGCTGGAGATTGTATGATAGAATTTTGTCAGACCAATGATGTTTTCATCGCAAATACATTTTTTTCACCAATTTAAATGGTGATGAAATACACATAAGTCACCAGATGGAACACACAGGAACCAAACTAACTGCCTTTGTGGAAGGAGAGAAAGGAAAAGCTTAATATCAAAAGTCAGAACAAGACCAGTTGCTGATTATGGATCAGATGATCAGTTGCTCATATGCAGGTTCAAACTGAAAGTGACAAAAATTAGGACAAATAAATGAGAACCAAGGTATGATCTTGAGTATATCCCACCTGAGTTCAGAAACCACCTCAAGAACAGGTTTGGTGGTTTAGACACTAATGTTGGAGGACCAGACCAGTTGTGGCACATCAAAGTCCTCATTCCTGTAGAAAACAAAAGGTTTTTAAAAAGACAGGAAAAAAAGAAAAGGCCAAATTATGTGACAAAAGAGACTCTCAAACTTGCCCTTGAATGTCAAGCAGCTAAAGTTAAAGGAAGACATGATGAAGTTAAAGAACAAAACAGATTTCAAAGGGCAGCTTGAGAAGACAAAATCAAATATTTGAAAGATATGCGTAAAGACCTAGACATAGAAAACCAAAAGGAAAGAACATGCTCTGTTTTTCTCAAGCTTAAGAAATTAAAGGGAAAATTCAGCCTTGAGTAGCAATAATGAAGGATTCTACAAGGAATATATTAAGTGAAACAGGAAACATCAAAAGAAGATGGAAGGAATACACAGAGTCACTATACCAAAAAGAATTAGTGGATGACCAACCATTTCAAGAAGTTGCATATGATCAGGAACCAATGGCACTGAAGCAAGAAATGAAAGCTGCCTTGAAAAAAAATTGGTAAAACACAAATCTATAGGAATTTATGAAATACCAATAAAGATATTTCAATCAACAGGTGCAGCACTGGAGTTGCTCACTTGTTTATGTCAAGAGATTTGGAAAACACCTACTTGGCCAACTGACTTGGAAGAGATACATATTTGTGTCTATTCCCAAGAAAGGGGATCCATCCAAATGTGGAAATTATCAGATGATATCATTAATATCAAATGCAAGTAAAACTTTGCTAAAGATCATTCAAAAGTGATATAACAATATATAGAGAGGGAACTGCTGGAAAATCCAGATGGATTCAGAAAAGGGTGTAGAAACAAGGACATCATTACTGATGTCAGGTGGATATTAAGCAAAAGCAAAGAATACCAAAAAGATGTCTATCTATGTTTTATTAACTATGCAAAGGCATTTCACTGTGTGGATCATAACAAATTACAGATAACATTGTGAAGAATAGGATACATGAACACTTAATTGTACTTTTAGAGGATCTGTACATGGACCGGGAGGCAGTCATTGAACAGAACAGGGAAACACTGCTTGGTTTAAAGTCAAGAAACGTGTGTGTTGGGGCTGTATCCTTTCACCATACCTTTTCAATCTCTATGCCGAGCAAATAACCTAAGAACCTGGATTTTATGAAGAAGAACGCAGCATCAAGATTGGAAGAAGACTCATTAACAATCCACATTAGGCAGATGACACAACTCTGCTTGCTAAAAGTGAAGAGCATTTGAAACATTTACTGATGAAGATCAAAGCACTCAGCCTTCAATATGGATTGCCCTCAAAATTAAGAAAACAAAAATCTGTAAAATTGGGTCAGTAAGCAACTTCATGGTAAATGGTGAAAAGATTGAGGTTGTCCAAGATTTTTCTTTATTTGATTCTACAATTAGCATCCATGGAAGTAATACTCAAGAAATCAAAAGATACATTGCATTGGGAAAAGCTGTTACAAAATTCCTATTTAAAATGCTAAAAAGTAAAGTTGTCAAATTGAAGATGAAGGTGCACATGACTCATGCCATGATATTCTCAGTCATATCATGTGTTTGTGAATGCTGGATGTTGAATAAGGGAGACAGGAGAAGAATTGATGCTTTTGAATTATGGTACTGGAGATGAATATTGAATATACCATGGACTGCCCAAAGAACCAACAGATCTGTCCCAGAAGAAGTGCAGCCAGAGTGCTCCTTGGAACATCTGGTTGCAGATGGCTAGACTGTGTCTTACATATTGTGGACATATTGTCAGGAGGGACCAGTCCCTGGAGAAGGACATTGTATTTGGGAGATTGATTGCTCAATGAAAAAAGGAAGGCCTGGATGGTTTGACACGGTGTCTGCAACAATGGGCTTAAACATAAAGTAGACTGTATTCCTGTCATAAAATTGGAGAGTGTTTCATTCTATTTGTGTAGGGTCACTATCAGTCAGACCCAACATGAAGATTCCTAAGAACAACAACAACAACAACAACAAAGATTGTGTAAAAATCTATAAATGTATCACAATAAAAGAAACAACATAGTCAACCATAGAAATGATGTTATTGTTGTTTTTAGTTGCTGTCAAATCAGGTCCCACTCATAGAGACCCTCATAAGGGTTTTAATGGCTAATTATTTAGACATTGCTTTGGGAGTGGATTGCCATATCCTTCTCCCATTTTTGTGGTGCTGAGGATTGAACTGAGGTCCTCAGAGAGTGCAAACCAGTGCTCTTCCTCTGAGCTAAACACAGTCCCCAAGAAATTATATATTATTACATATTTGTCAGTCTAAATCTAAAAATATATTTATAAGCAATAAAATATGTTCATTTGTTATTCAACAATATGCCCATCTAAAGTTTACTCCACAGCATATTCAGGAATGCAAATCTAGCTTCTGAATGTTAGGGCTAATGCAGTAGTGGGTCAGGAACACTTGAATTCTAGCTCAGTAAAAACCAGAGCTTTCCATCTTTAATAATCTGCTTCACAGGAGGAAAAGAAGGGAATAATCACACTGGATTGGGTCCAGCATCAATTTTTTAAAGATAGCACCACATGGGCCCCATCTGCAGGAATGAGGTAGACAGCCAGATTCCTAGGCTTTGAGTTTTGCATGGAAATTCCAATGTGTGTGACCTTGGGGTAATTATTTGCCCTATGTCTCAAGGCCCCCACCTTAAAATGGGATGACAATACTTTTGTCCTAGATTTACTCTGAAGATTAAATGGGACAATACTTTCAAAGAACTTGGAATGGTACCCATAAGCTTTGAACATTGTAAAAATGCATGCTGAAAGATAATTTTAAAAGTAGCCCATTTAGATCAGAAAACATCCCTTCTGCTAGTATAAATTGGAATGAAGAGAATCATACACACTAATTCTTTGACCTAGAAGTTGATCACCACCAACAACTCAATGTGACAATTTATGAAAAGGTAGCATTTATGATCAAAATGCCTTACTAATATAAAAAGTACTAATGTTAACATAGTCATAGAGACATACAGTGAATCACTAATTGGAACATAGGTACTTAGGTATACTTTTGGATTGTCTTTAGGAAAGTAATTTCTTTAGGAAAGTAGAGGTTACCAGCGGGTAGGGTTCAGTTCCAAGAGGACATGGCAATCCACTCCGAAGCGGTCCTGAAACTATCAGCCATTGAAAACCCTGTGAGGGTTGCCATGAGGTGGACTTGACTCCACAGCCCCTAACGACAGCAACAATAATGTTTAGCTCAGTTGGTAGAGAACTGTTCTGTGCTCTCTGAGGCCCTAGGTTTGATCTTCAGCACTGAAAACATGTGAGAAGGACCTGGGTGTCCACTCTCGGAAATAAGTCCGGAACAATCAACCATTGAAAACCCTATGAATAGCACAGAAATATGGAAAATAGTGTCGGAGGGTGTATCATTCTGTGGTGCATAGGGTTGCTATGAGTGGGACCCAACTCTACAGCACATAACATCAACAACAACAATAGATATTAGTGGGGGAAACCAATAAGATGAGCAGAAGGCATCGTGCCAGGATTCAGGAGTCTCCCTAAGTGGCTACTTAATGAGCAGAGTCTGGCCCTGGAATACTATTCTACGGTAATGGTTTTATTACTTGTAAATACAAATAGTAAAGTTGGATTAGCAGCCTCTGCCCCCTGGCATCCAATCTCATCAGATCTCGGAAGCTAAGCAAGACTATCCTGGCTAGCACTTGGATGGGAGACCACCTGGGAATACCAGGTATTATAGGCTTGAGAGAAGGACATAGGTGCCCACTCCAGAAATAATCAGTCATTGAAAAACCAACAAATAGCAAAGAAGCACTGACAATAGTGTCAGGCGTGACACAGTATTGGGTAGTGTTTTGTTCAGTTGTACATAGGGTCACTATAAGTAGGGCCTGACTATACCGCGCCTAACATCAACAGCATGTCTAGCTTCAGACCCACAGTGGACTCCACAAACCATTTTTAACAGTTGAGAGTATATTTTAATATTTTATGAATAGGAACTCATAGGCTCACCCCAGCCGGGGACTCAACATCCCCAGTTGCAGGTATGGGGGTTGACAAAGGAGATGCCTTTTTGAAGGGACACAGGCTATCACACGTGAGGAGCAGATCAGGGCCCTGAGCACAAAGCGTTCCTGAACACTGGAAGCACAAACGGCTAAGCTGACTTGCTGCATTTACTTCACCAGACAGGAAACTGCATGAGAAAGAGAAGCTGAAGTTCAACGCTGAGGTCATAGGCTGATGGCAAACTTTGCCGAATGCAGGGTCACTGGTAAACCCGACCCCAGCAGGCAAGGAGCAGGCTCTGGGTCCAGTAGGTTCTCCCCATTTGTGGAATGGAGTGTGAATGAAAACAAGATCTGAACATGAAATTCCATCATGCACTTTGAATACTGGGAACTTTCCAGCAGCAACAAAATACAAAAGATGAAAAATAGAAAGGGTCTCAAGGTTACCAAAGTCAGATGCACCTATCTTAAATCTCTAGGGGGTTGAGTATTGTTGTTGTTGTTGTTGTCGTTGTTGTTGTTGCCATGGAGTCGCTTCTCATTCCTAGCCACCCTACGGTACAACAGAACAAAACACTCCCAACACAGTGCCACGCCCATGCCCGGCGCTGTGTCAGGGATTCTCTGCCATTCATAGGGTGTTCGATGGCTGATTGGTTCAGGGTTGTTTCAGGAGTCGGATGCCAAGTCCTTCTCCCATTTTTGTGGTCCTAGGGACTGAACTCAGGGCCTCAGCTAGCACAAAGCTCCACTCAACCTACTGAGTCACACCCCAGCCACAGGTGTGGAGTAACTCCACCCATCATGGACAGCTGTGATTCTCTTCCACCCAGTAAATTCCCTGTAGATTAAGGATAAACATTTTTTCCTCTATAGGGCTCAACAGGAGAGTTTCACCTCCGTACACATATTTTCTCACAGCAGAAGATAATTTCTAAATACCTTAAAAATTCTGAAGAATTTTGTAATGGTTCTTCGATTTTTGTTGATATATAGTATTAAAAAGAAGTCGCTTTGCAACATGCAGAGACATTTTTGAAGTTCATTCAGAAAATAGTTAATACTTTAACCCGATGCGCTCTTACACTGGCCGTAAAAGTGACTTCTGAGGACTCTTTCTATTCCTTCACTCATGGCAGTTGGAGGGAACGCCAGGATGCACAGGTTTGCGGCCAGACCGTGTCAGCACCAAGTAGCTTCCAGGATGTTTTGCCCTTCAGTATAAACTAAGGGTCCATAATTTTGACTCATAGACAGATATGATTGTCACTAAATAGTAAAACAAGCGAGCATGTGTGCAGTCACAGTCCCAGAAGCCTTGCTGACACTGCTCTAAAGACAATGTTATTTACTCTGTCAGCCCAGGGCAGTACAGTGACAATGCCACTCTGTTCTTACTAATTAGACAGGAAATAACTCTTATTCAAATGGTACATATTACTACTCATTGTGTTTATTTCTGTGCTTTTTGTCTCCTGTAAAGCCAAAAAAAAAAAAAAAAACAGGAATAAAACAATCAAGAAACAAAAGACTCTAGGATAGTGCGTGTTTGTTCCCAGTCACGTGACATCAAGTTGAAATGTGATGGCTGGCAGGATGTCCAACATTTAATTTAAAAACAAGTTTTAGGGCATTGTCACGTCTCAAAATACTTAAAGTATGCATCCTTCTTTAAAATAATATTTTGGCAATTACAGATAATTAAGCAGTGCTGTGAAACGTGACCCTGCAGACCCAGAATGAAAGAGGGAAACTCGAGAGGCTGCTCACGCCTTGGACTTCTGTCATGTCCGGCAATTCTCCTGACTGTCCCCATGCCGTGCTGCAGCAGAAGGGGAAGGAATAACACTTGAGCTGCCTCAGCTCACCTGTAGAAGGGCTAAGGACAGAAACCATTGGGATAATCCTCTGCATCGTTTTTGCAAGTTTGGAAATGAAACAAGGGAGACTTTACTGAGGAAGAGGGTCTTGACTATTGTTAAATATTGTCATGAAAATTTATTTGTAAATAGTTTACAAGGTAGTATTTAAGCCTAACAAATCAAATTGTAGATGTCTGTGGGAATTATAAATGATATATAAAGATACCTCCAGAAAAGGGACAAATCTTTCTAGACCCAAGGAGAAGAAACCTCTAAGGAGACAGGCACAGTAAATAATTGTTGTTAGGTGCTATCAAGTTGGATCCAACACACAGCGACCCTACATTACACAGAATGAAAGGGTCCCCAATTCTGTGTCAGGCACATGATCCTTTTTGTTGTTAGGTGCTATTGAGTCAGTATCTGGCTCATAGTGACCCTATGTATAACAATAGATAGATGAAATACTATCGTCATGCTTCTCCGCTATTCATAGGGTTTTCAATGGCAGATTGATTTTTGGGAATGGGTTTCCAGGTCTGTCTCCCAAGCGTACAGCACCTAATGTTCCCAGGCGGTCCCCCATCCATGTACTAACCAGGCCCGACCCTGCTTAGCTTCCGAGATCTGATAGATCGGATGCTAGGGGGCTTTGACTTCAGGCATATGTATTAAGGTAAGATTACTTATAAGAGCACAGCTTGTAAAAATATTATCACTTACTTGGTACATGATATACACACTTGAATCAGTTCTAAGCCCAGGAAATCTTACAATTTCAAGAAATATTTGCATATATTTCTCTAAAGAAGAAAAAAGATGAATACTCAGACTGAGGGCTGGAGAATCTGGGCTGGTCCAGCTTTCTTCAAATCTAGGCTCCATCACACAGCATCATGGCAGACTAACTTCTCTAAGTCTTAGCCTTCTCACAGATCAAACAAGAGCGACATCACGGAGGGTTATAATACTTCACGAATTAACATTCACAAATGTGCATTGCTTAGGATGGAGCCTAACACAAAGAGAACACTACATAAGCAAAATAATTCTAATTAAAAATAAAGAATTTACACAGAAATATTTTAATGGGCGATGATCAGAAATATTCTATTCCCACATCTGTAATAATATAAAGCAGAAACTCAAAGGATTAAATAATGACATTAGTGGTTCAGAGTGAAAGTATTAGCTACACAACCAAAGAGATTTTTCATGAGAACTTAATGAATATATACAGAAAAACATCTGAAATCAAACAGATGGAGATAACAAAGTGAACGCATAGAGAAAAAAAAAACATGCTTATTTGCCTGGATGATAGTGGGGTGGGGGGACCTCTCATGGGAGAAGCATGCATCTGGCCTTAAGTAGAACTGTAAAGTATTTGTACTTCATCCATGAATCACTGTAGCTTAGATGTTTAAAATCTTTATGTCGAAATAAAACTACAAGGTAAATTGAAAGAAAATGAAAAGCCACATGAAAAATTCATCAGGTTGATTTCAGTTTTGTGTGCTATTGTAAAATATATATACTCTCCATTTAAAACTGCAAAGGCGATTTTCATTTAAAAATGGTGTCTCAGTTGACTTGATGGCTAAGGTTGGAGTGCGTGCTCTATCCAGCAATTTGGGATGTGAATTAGGTGTTGATTTTGCTAACTCACATCCCAAATCACTTGATGGAACATGCGGTTCAATGCAACCTGAACCGCAAAATACACTGAGATGCCATTTTTTTTTTAATGAAAATAGTCTTTCCAGCTGCAAGAATGGATAAGGATTCAAAGAAGAGTGAAGAGAGGGAAACTGCCACAGTGGCAGCCCAGGGGCCCCACGGCCCCCGGAAGCAAGTCCCTGCAGGTGTTGGTGGACACGCGGGAGCCTCCGGATGTCCCCACTTCTTGCACAACAAAAGCATTCGCATTTCATCTCTGTGTTCATTAGAGACAAAGGCGAAGCCAAAAAAGTGAGTAGGAGACAGAGCGTCTGCTGGAGGCAAATGCTCCCTAGGAGGCTGCAGCCCACTTTGAAAATAATAGAACAGCCAGGGTGCCGAATATTATGCAAATGCAGGCAGCTAGGGTGTCAGTGACGGGGCTGGCTGTGTGGGTGATGATTTTAATGAGCAGCCTCATTGCATGCTCCCTGCGGGTGCCCCATGGAGCGCCAGGAGGGGATCTAGCCTGTCCTCTGGGCTGTCTGCTCTGTGGACCTGGCTGCCCCTGGAATCTCTCTCAGCTGCCCGGTGAGTCCTGCTTCCTCCCAGGAGACCCAGCAATGTCGGCAGCTTGGAACGGCGCAGCCTGGGCACTGAAAGTGGCTTCTGAAGGCAGCCCCTGCCCTCAGCAACAGGCCTTGCAGTACGACCAGCACCAACTCCACACGGGGGGCATCTTATTCTCCCCCAGTGTCACTGGAAGGAGGACCTGGGGGGCCCACAGCAGAGGGCAGCTTGGCTGGGGATCCCGGGGGTCCCCCACCGGACCTGTAGGCTTGGAGTCACCACCTCACCCCAGCAGGCTGGCACCAACTGTCTGGGTGTAGAGGTGGTGTCTGTTGGCAGGGTGTCAATTGTTACCATTTGACTCAGGCTCCCGTGCAGCGCCTGGGGCATTAGCGAAGGAAGACACTGTGAAGTCCAAGGCCAGAGTCCTGGGCTGTCCTATAGCCCTTTCGCTCTGTAAGCTGCACCTCCCCAGGTGCCCTGTTTCCATAAGAGGCTATTCCGTGTGAACGGCTGCCCCTCCTACCTTCAAAATACCCCAGTCACTTGCAAACCAAAGGCAGTCACATCCCTGGACATAAGACTCCCCTTACGATGGTGTTAACAGTATTTATGTCGTTCTTTGAAACAGATTTGTGAGGTAGTGACGTGTACCTTAACAGCCTTTTGAAGTCCTTATGTGTCCAGAAAAGGAATTTTACAAGATAAGTTGCCAATTCCCATGTATTCCACCTAAGTCCTCGGAAGTCCCAGGCTAGGCTGGGCAGGGATGTGTAATATAAAACCATGGGGTGCTGCGGAAAGCTCTGGGTCTCATTTGGGTATTCAACAGAAAGCTCACGGTGACATCGGAAAGTGTTGGGTCTCATATTCAACAGAAAGCTCACGGTGACATCGGCGCATTGAAAGAATGTGCCACCCCAGAGTGGGTCAGTGCGGGCTGCTGACTTGAGAGTTCAGTCTCACCCGGAAAGGTCCCAACTCTGCTTGCTTATCGCTGTGGTCCGCACCAGGGACCCCGGTCCGGTCAGTTTCTCCTGGGCAGAATGGACACTAAGGAAGGGTAGCAGTGGCTGAAGTCTTCCTGGTGTCCCCAGGAGACTGGCTGAGGGGACCTAGCACCCAACGCTGTGCGAATCGATGAGGAAGGCGCAGAGTGGCAGGGCCAGCCAGGGCCTGAGGAAGCTTTGGATGGGTGGCCGTATCCGGGCACTCACCACTGGGAAGACCATGGCCCCTCTGAGTGACAGAGGGAAGTAGCGGCCAGCGAGACAGGTCTACCTCACCACCCAGGCTGGGTGCTCCACAGAGGGCCACGGCAGGCACCAGCCCAGCAGAGGGCTCCCTGGCCTCTCTTCTCCCACAGCAAGGCAGCCGTGAGCCACCGAAGGGCAGACCCAGACCCCAGGCAGAAGGGGGCAGGGGGCAGTGAGAGCAGGGGCGGGGCCAGCTAGAGAGGGGGCACATCAGCCCTCCACGGTGAAGGAATGGGTCTCCCCAGAAAGATGGTTCTAAACGTGGAACGTGCATGACAAGTCAGGGGACCAGCCTGGACCCTGGATAGCACAGGACAGCCAGACGGCAGCAGAGCCCAGCCTCACCTGCGTCAAAGTCTTGCTGCGACACAGGTGGGTCTCCACACAGTGGGTCACATCATGCAAAAAGGAGGAAACACAGCAGTGCTTAATTCAAGGAGACTGGGCTGCAGGTAAGTTCTGTTTTTATTTTTCCAAGTAAAGTACTCATTGATTATTATATATTTTTTATGATACAATTGTGATTTTTTAAGGTATGGTATGAAAAATCTAGTGACCTTCACAGGGGAAACTACAGGGTACCAACACGCTGCTACTCTAAATGTTACGGCCACCCAGAGAGGGTGCTTCATGATGAAAACTGAGTACAAAAATAAAAATAAGAGCAAACTAAAATATTGTCGTATCGAGTTTGTACGTTTTATATCTGATACCAATTACGACCATCATCCATTTAGAACATCACTCCTACAAATACTGAATGAAGAGTGAATGTAGAACTTAGAGTTTAGAAAAGAATAAGCCATTCAGGGTGAGATTAGAGGCTTGGGAAAAAGCCACAGCCCTCACCCTATGGGTTGACGTTACTCATGCCGGCCTCAGCCACGAAATGACGGACACATCAAATAGCTTGTAAACCATCTGACAATAAATAGGGACACAAGCTTGAATTATAAGAGTGCCTTATCTCTCTCCTAATGGATAGTGATTATAACATTAATAGTGCTAGACAGCATCTAACAACAATTTTTATTGCAATTTCAGTGGCCATAAATAGAAAGAATGCCATTTTCTTTATTTTCCCTTTGGCATTAATTTGCTAACAAAGTAGTTATAAATCTCCCAGGTTTTCTTGCAAGGAAAATAGAAAGATTTAAGAAAACATTCAAGAGGGACCTACAACACAATGTCATTTTTCAAAGTATTTTAAATATTATTTAACAGATTTCATAATCTAAGTAAAATTATTTTCTTTAATACATGAAGAATCATGAAGATTCTGGCCAATGTGGGTCATACAAAAACAAAAATGTTGTTTCCAGATCCTCAAGGTCATCCATCCCGTTACATCACATTGCTTGGTTACATACAAAATTAAAAGTGTTAGTTCTAAACGGGGGACTTCCTTACATGCGGGCATTGCTTGCTGGCTACAAATAAGCACAGCAATCGCACATCTGGCTAACTTTCATCTGGGGATTTTTCAGATGTTCAAATTGTAACTTTGTTATTTACAATTTTAAAATTGGAAGGCAACTTTCAGACCTTAGAACTGGAATTCTTCCTGTGAAAGTAGGACAATCTTGATGTCAAGCCCTTCAAGTCACATCTGTAAGTCCTCTTCTGCTGTGGAAGTCGCTAATTCACCTGCTTCGGGCATAGAGGATGGAGGTGTTTGGGAGCGCGTTACTCAACACTTCACACGTAGCCGTGGAGAACAGCCAGCGAAGTGCTATGGTCCTCCTTAAGTTTTCTCATTTTCTAAGGTTTTGCTCCTATTAAATATGGCAGCTCTTTGCTTCAATTTTAGTTGTTTGGACTTCAACACCCCCTGCAGTGTTTATTCTAGGCTTTCTGTTTCTCATTGTGAAGAGATCTTGGACTTAACGATTGTTCGCTGAGAACATTTGCTGTGTTCCATGATAAACAGAGAGTGAAGACGAAGACAGCACTGTGTTCTCCAGCAGATCCCAGCCCAAGAAGGACAAAATTCTCCTCTGTGTTCTCACTGGCAAGAAATGAGTATCGAAGCTCTGCCATCTCCCATGGACAACATCATGCATTCTGAATCATTTCCAAATGGTTTCACAGAGCCAGATAGTATTTTCAATGGAGAATAATTAGCCATGGAGTATCCTGACAGTTAATGTTACTGATCAACTTATCAGGGCCATGGGGTGCCCAGATATTTGTTGTTGTTGTTGTTAGGTGTCATCAAGTCGGTATCCCACTCATAGCGACCCTCGTAGGGTTTTCAATGGCTGACTATTTCGGGATTGCCTAGGGAGTGGATTGCCAGGTCCTTCTCCCATTTTTGCGGTGCTGGGAATTGAACTCGGGGCCTCAGAGACTGCAGCACAGCACTCTACCAACTGAGCTAAATCCGAGCCCACCCAGATATTTAGCCAAACGTTATTCTAAGTGTATCTGCGACAGTGTTTTGGTGAGATTGGTATTTAAGGTGGTGGACTGAGTAAAGCAGATTGCCCCTGGCAATCCACATGGGCCTCACATAAGCAACTGAATCCCTGAATAGGGCAAAAATATGACTGTCCAGTGAGCAAAGTGGGGACAATCCTGCCACCTGCTTAATGGCCTTCAATCCAGAGCATCAGGTCATCTGTTTGCTTCTGCTGGTTCTATTTCTATGCATCTGCCTGACTAATACAAGTATCATTTATCTGTCCATCCATCCAGGCATCCGTCCAGGAATTCTGTGAAGAATTATATTTCAGATAATGACCTTCCTTTACATCTGAACTGGCAAGCAAACGTGCCAGCTGCCCTTGAGGCTGCCTCAGAAGGCTGACTGCAGCAGTGAAGAAACTGAAGGGCACAGGAAGGGGTCCTGAGAGGTGGGAGCTCACAAAGGCACAGGAGGTTCTTCGAGTTGAATCTTAAGTGATGACCGGAAGTCAAGAGGCCTGAGCGGAGGAGACATTCCCAGCGGAGGGTGCCACGTGAGCCTGTGCCCACCAGGCGTCCTCACATTCCTCCCTCCAGAAGGACCCATGCATCCAGAGCGAGGCAGCAGGAGGCGAGGCTGAGGCCAGCACCTTGTGGACACCTGTTGCAGGCCAGGAGCTGCCTGGAGTCGTGTGTGGTGAGAGACCCACGGAGCCTGAAGGGCCGTGCTTTGGATGGGCGCAGCAGATAAGCCAAGCCTGTGCTTCCCTAAGCCAGGATGGGAGGAGTAAGCAGAGCCTACCTTCTTCCCGCCTGCAACCATAGCCTTGGCGCATCCGATCCCGTCAGATCTCGGAAGCTAAGCAGGGTCTGGCCTGGTTTGTACTCGGATGGGAGACCGCCAGGGAACACCAGGTGCTGCAGGCTTGGGAGAAGGACCCGGCAACCCCCTCCCAAAAATCAATCTGCCATTGAAAACCCTAAGAACAGCAGAGAAGCACTGACAATAGTGTTTCCCCTGTTGTATACAGGGTCGCTATGAGTCGGATATGGACTTGACGGCACCTAACAACAACAACCACCTTCTTCCTGGGCTGAGAGATGAAAGTATCAGGAAGGTGTCATAACTGCCTGCATTGCTGTGGTTTCCACACAGCAGAGTCTCTATGCTGGGGATGAATGGTAACATAATATCCTATCCCCTTAGAACTTGCCTCTGCAGATTGGCTTGCAGCCTCCGAGGGAGGCACAGTCACTAGTGCCTTTCAATAGAACTGCAATTCATGCCTTTGTGTACATGTTAAAACACTGCCCAGAAGGAGTTCACAGACTTTAAGAGATTGCCAGGGTTTATGAGGCCATCGAAAACTCTATGAATAGCAGAGAACCACTGACAATAGCATTTCGCCTGTTGTACATAGGGTTGCTATGAGTTGGACACCGACTCGACTGACGGCACTTAACACCACACACACACACACACACACACACACACACACACACACACACACACGCACATGGTTTATGACACAAAAAGCTGAAAGAGTGTCTTGGCACAGCTGTCCCCAGCAGTGTCCCGTGGATCCCCTGCTGCTATTTCAGGGGTGCTGCGTCATCCTGCGCCTGTAGGGTCTGGACTTTCCCACGTGTGTCTGTGTTTTACACAACGCCCTCCTCTAATCCTGTCTCCAGTGTTCCAAGCTGTCTTCCATGCCCCGGTTCCCCATGACAAAAGTGCTCTCAGACCTGGATTGGGGCGGCTCAGGGGGCAGTGGAGCCCTGGAAGTCTACGAGTTTGGGAGCAGCCAGACCTGAACAAGCACCCAGCCCTGGCCCCAATGCGTAAGGGACCCTTGAGAAAGACGCTCCACCCCTGAGCCCACCCCAGCCAGTCTCCCACATTAGCCTGAGGTCACAGGCAGACAGCATCCAGCCCAACCTGCCATGGTCCTGGGTTGAGAAATATTAGAGGAAAAATAGAACAATCACAAAGCTGTGTTTGAGGTTCTATTTAGCATAATATGAGAAAAAGGCTAAATTCACAACCATTTTGCCATGGCTGTTCCTATGTAAGTCATTCATGGGATGAGGGTTCATTGTTTGAGATCTGTATCTGACGTCTCCTTCCAAAATGCATCAATGCCTTAATATACACGGACAGCCTGCAAGATTGGAAAGGATAATGTTCTGGTGATGTCTTCACTTGTCAAGTCCTGTAATTCTGTTGTATCTCAGCCTCTTGAACACGCCAAACCCAAATGGTAAATAGGAATATGTTGTAAAATCTCAGTTGTCACTCAAATGGAAGCAATCATCAGAACAGAACCCTCCCTGACACCTAATAGCTACTGCTGGATGGACACGCCAATCCATCTTTGATTCTTCCATAAAGCCTTGAATTTTTACTTCAAGTAAATCAAGAGTTCCCTTCATGTTCAGTGTGTGGAGCATTTTAATCTAATGCTATTTCTTCAGTATCACATGCTTTGATCCTCTTAAAATGTTTTCACAAATTCAAAACTCAAGTATGACACAGTATTTGGAGGGAAAAGTGGATGATTTTCATAGGTTTGCACTAGATACTCAAAAAAAGTCTTCACTCACAATGGACTGGTGTGGTAAGTATGTAGGCATTCAGTGTAAGGCAAATCTTACATTTTGGAGCCAAATAGGGTTCCTGTGATTCATCCGCAATGAGGGGGAAAAAGTGAGCTTAGTGAAGCAAGACTCAGGGAACTTCAAGGGCTCTGGAATTCCTGCAAAGAGTCTTGAGGTGCCAGGAAATCATGATTAGTTATTAAGTCTTCTTACACACAAATCATAATATTTACAATTTTTTCTGGTAATAATTTATGTGAGGAAATATTTCAGTGAGATTTGCCTTATCACTGTGGTCTGAAATGGAAAAATGCTCCTCTTTTAACTGCTGGAACAAAAGGAAATGTAATATTCTACTCGGTAGGAAAACAGTCTGGCTGCCCTTTCAGCACAATGCCTCTGTCCAATTCACCGATGACTCTCTTCTGATCGCACTGCAGCATCTTTTTGGTTGGCTGTGCTTAGCGTGTCTTGCAAGAGGTGCTACATTATGGAAGCCCATCATGTAAATGAAGCCATAAAAACTAACGCAAATTGGACCTGAAGGGAAAACCTACCATCCTCAACTTGACATCCTTACAGTTTAAATGAGGACACGGAAGACTGGGTGGGGTGGTGCATGCTTGCCTTCCCAGAACGTGGGAAACTGAGGCAGGAGAATGGCAAGTTCCAGGGCAGCCTGGGCTACAGGGTGGGACCTCATCTCAACACCAATGGCAACAACAACAAAAGGAAGTTGACTCTCAGAAATTACTCTAGCAAAAATATATGTCTTAAGAAATTTATATTACTATAAATACTATACTATCCTTCCATAATTAAAAATCTTTAAGAAAAGCTAATATAGTTTAGAGCCTGGGATTTAGCTCACTTGATAGAGCACTGCTCTGCAGTCTCTGAGGCCCTGAGTTCGATTCCCAGTACCGCAAAAATGGGAGAAGGACATGGCAATCCACTCCCAAGGCAATCCCGAAACAATCAGCCATTGAAAACCTTATAAGGGTCTCTATGAGTCGGACACAACTCAATGGCACCTAACAACAACAACAACAAATATAGTTTAGAGGGTGGGATTTAGCTCAGTTGGTAGAGCACTGCGCTGTAGTCTCTGAGGTCCCAAGTTCAATTCCCAGCATTGCAAAAATGGGAGAAGGACCTGACAATCCACTCTCAAGGCAATCCCGAAACAGCCAGCCATTGAAAACCCTATGAAGGTCGCTATGAGTCGGATACTGACTCAACAGCATCTAACAACAACAACAATATAGTTTAGAACTATTTGCATTCATGTCTTTTCTAATTTCCATAGTTAAATTTTGGAAAGTTAGTTATTTATTGTTTTTCCATCTGGATACTCCGTATATAAGGCAATGTGACATACCGCAGTCAGAGACAACGGAATTCACATTCTATCCACAGCCTCTTACCTCACTGCCCTTGGGCCACCACTTGGCCTTTTGGAGCATAAGTGACGTTACACAGAGATCATGGGCCACCTGCCACAACTGAAATAATCACCAGGGATTAATAAAGCTGCATTCACAGAATCTGGAGCTTAATAAATGACACAAAACAAATAATGATTCTTGCTCTGCTTTTACTGCTAAAAAACAGCAAAATTTGTAGTAACTGAAGACTAAAATCCAAATATAAAATATAAACGATTCTTTGTTAGTCCTTGATCAGTCATTTTATTCCCATAGTTTTTTCAAGTCTTAGACACACACATTTGCACATTTGAAGGGCTATGAAAAATAGTCTGTAAACCATGTTTCATTGTCCTCCTTGTTAGGTACTATCGAGTCCATGTCCAACTCACAGTGACCCTATGTACAACAGGTGAAACACCATTGTCAGTGCTTCTCTGCTATTCATGGGGTTTTCAATGGCGGATTGATTTTTGGAGTGGGCTGTCAGGTCCTTCTCCCAAGCCTACAGCACCTGGTGTTCCCAGGTGGTCTCCCATTCAAGTAATAACCAGGTTTGACCCTGCTTAGCTTCCGAGATCTGATGGGATTGGATGCCACAGTGGTACAGTTGCAGGCAAACATGCTTTTATAATTGGATTATTCAAATTTTCTCCAGGGTAGTGTGTGCACTTGACCTCCATCGTGGTCAAATTCTTGTTGCTTCCCACAGAAAGGCTCTCACCTATGTCCAGTTGTCAGACACAGCCCTTAAGCATGGACATTATGGAAAGACAGAAAGACCGCTACATCCACTGCCTCACTCAATGGTATTTAAGGCAACCAGAAAAACCCTGGGACAGAGGACCATTTATGCACATCCTGCTGATTGTACTCAAGAAAAAGAAACCAGGGCGTGTGAAGGTCCAAGCTCTGCTGTCGATTGGCTCCTAACACTTGCCTCTCCATTTAAGTGCAAAGTTTGCTTTTGGTTTTGTTATTTTTTTTCCTGGGGAAAACATTTTCAATCAACCATTTCTGGGACTTGTGTGCTGACCAGCTGTCTGAGCATTATTACTCTTATAATGGCACACAAAAAAGATGAGATGTGACTGCTCAGTGAGTTATGTCTTTGCGCCACAATATAGTTAAGTTTTCATTCATTTTACTGAATATGCTTTGGAAAATGAAGCATCTGCCTATTTGCTTTTCAAGAGCTCAGTTACAATAAGGAATTTTAATGTCTTAGTCTATGTATTTTTTTAATTTTTGCAGATTATTCTTAGGTTTTCTCACTGAAGAACGTAGAGGTTTTAAAATTTATAAAATGTTACATTGATTGAGTTTTAGCTAAGTCTATAACAAATTTACACTCTCATATTTAAAGAAATTTAGATCTATTTTGTCAGTATATAATCTTTAATAAGTCACTTGTATATTTATTCAAAAATTGTATTTGCTACCCCTCCATGGGAGTGTTTCATTCTGTGGTACAAAGAGTCATTTGACAAAGAGTCGTTCTATTGTACAAGAGTCGGACTCCACTGGACTACACCTAAAAACAACCACCACCCCTGCCATGGGTGGATATGTCCCCTGGGACTCGTCTATTGGAAAACTTACTCTCGAAAGTTACATGTTATGGTACTTGGAGGTGGAGGACTTTGAGAGGCGAATGAGATTAAAAGAGGTAATGAGTGGACTCGTAGCTTCATGAAGAGAAACTGAGGTTTGAATTGGCAGGCTTGCCTTGCCTCAGCATTCGAGGCCTTGTGCCACCCCATGCGGCAGAAAGAGACCCTCACTGAGGGCAAGCAGATGTCCGCACCATACTCTTGGACTTCATAGCATTCAGAATTACAAGAAATAAGTGTCTTTTATTTTTAAGTTACCAGTCTCAGGTATTTTGTTAGAGCAACAGAAAACACACTCAGACAACTGCTTGTTGAGTATCACGGTGGGTGTCAGAAATTTGTTCTGGAGCAGAACAGATGTGGTATCTACTTTCCCAGAACTTACAGTAAAATGAGGGAATGTTTTTGTTGTTGTTGTTAGGTGCTGTCGAGTCGGTATCCGACTCATAGCAACCCTATATACAACAGGTGAAACACTATTGTCAGTGCTTCTCTGCTGTTACCTGAGGGAATAGTGCTAAATAAATAAATACTCCAAAATTCAGTCCAATTGTAACACCATTTTTCCTTCAAGAATACCTGAGAATCTGCAACACTTTCCAGATCATGGGAGCCAAATTCAGTTGTCTACAGTATGCTTCCCTATTTTCAGTTGCGAAGTTACATTGCCTTTTCTATGCCTTATAAGACAGAATGAGCATGACAGAAACATGTGGGTAAGGAAGCAATAGAGAAGAAAAAGCCCAGGCTGCTTCATGAAAATTCCTTTCTCATTTATTCTAATACAAGGAATTTAGTCTTTTTTGTCATGATGCTACCATATAGTTCACGGCTGGGATTTAGCTCAGTTGGTAGAGCGCTGCCCTGCAGTCTCTGAGGTCCCGAGTTCGATTCCCAGCACCACAAAATGGGAGAAGGATGTGGCAATCCACTCCCAAGGCAATCCTGAAACAGTCAGCCATTGAAAACCCTATGAGGGTCCCTATGAGTCGGACTCGACTTGACAGCACCTAACAACAACAACCACAACCATATAGTTTACTAGTAAACTAGGTATATTTTGTAAAGAAAACAGGACTCGACATGCACAGTTTTAACTGAACTCTGCTGGATGAAATTGTTCTTAAAGAGAATACTGAAGCCAGTATGGTGGTGTGAACCTGTAATTCCAGAAGTAGGGAGGTTGAGGTGGGAGGATTATGTGTTTCAGACAGGCTAGGGGTACTTAGCAAGTTCTAGGCTAGCCAGGGCTCATAGTGAGACCCTACCTCAAAAACAAACAAACACTAACAAAAGTAACTTCAGAGAATATTAGGTGAAGACATATTATTCATACAATGTAGCATTTTTATTGCTTATTTAATTTTGGAAGTCAGTGCACTTTAATGGGCTTGTTCCTTGATCAAATCCACACTAAGGACGGAACGATTAGGATTCATCACTAAGTGAATTAAGATTTTTCTGCAGCAAAAGCTTTGCTGTAAAAAGTGAGTTTTAGTCGGACATGTGCTTCCTATCTTTGTAATATCATCAAACTAATATTTGCTAAGTGTTTATTATGTACCCAAGTATTTTCACGAATGCAATTTAGCTCTGCAGCCCCACACCGCGGTAACTATTTCTATCTGTTACGGTTGAAGGAACAGACATTGAGCATTTAAAGAACTCACTGAAGTGACATAGCACATATACAGTGGGGACATAATGGCAACCTGAGCGATCTTCATCTGAGACCTGCCCACGGTGGGAACGTGTCACACCGCGGGCTACTGTGACTCCTGAAGGCTCCTACAGAACTTCCTCCAACCACATCCCATGAGCCCGCTTTAGCTCAGTCCCTCGGCCTCCGTGACAGCAGCAGCTACCTTAGCCCTGCCGGAAAGAAACTTCTGTGTCAGACGCCTCTGAGGCAGGAAATTCTTCATAAGTGGCGCCCTAGCACAAAGAAAGCACATGGACAGCACTGACCTCTCCCACTGACTCTCTGGAAGATTCCATCCTGACTCTTCTTCCCAGCTCCTGGGCTGCTACTGCAGGCTCCTCCCCAAGCCCCCGTGCTCCTGGCCAGTCTTCTGCTGGCCTGATCCAGCTCCACTCAGAGAACGCACAGGCTTCCCCCTAACCCAGGCACGAGGCTTCCTGGACCCACCCTTCTCCCCAGAAAGGCAAGAGACAAGGAGAAATAGGGGAGAAGGCAGGGATGGTCCCAAACATCTTTGCCTGCCATGATTCATAATACTTGTAAATATACCCAAGCAAAGGAGGACTTCAAAATATTTCCAATGATGTTGCTGTCAGGTGCTGGTGACTCGGGTCCTACTCATAGCAACTCTACTTACAACAGACAAAATATTCCCAATACTGCAGGGCTTCTCTGCTATTCATAGAGGTTTCAGTGGTGGATTGCTTGGGGATTGTTTTGGGAGTGGGCTGCCAGGTCCTTCTCTCATATCTGCAGTGCTGGGGATCGAACCCAGGGACTCAGAGTACACAGAGCAAGTGCTCTACCAAGTGAGCTAAACGTCAGCCTGTTTCCAAGGATACATAACTGTAAAAAATAGGTTCTCGGTTATTTGTAGCTTGTTCTATTTTTTGTAAGTTTTGAGTGTCTTTCTATGTGATTGTAGAAGGAAAATATTTAATTACAATATTTCCCCATATTTCAAAAGGTAGCTTTTGTAATTTAAAGTCAGGAAAATTGCCCTCCCATTTGACAAGGTAAAGGCATAATATTTTATACAAATATGAACCAAACTATAAATTTATAAGCATGCCCTTTAACAATGCCTTAATGGAAAAAATCATATATGCCACTTTAAATATATATAAATAGGTTTCTGGTGTTTTTTTGCATTTGCAAACGGGCTATGATTAACCTCAGAACACTATAATAGGTTCTTATTTTCTAACTGATCTTAAATATACTACAACTGGTAAAAATAATTTGTGTGTGCAGAGACAAAAAGAGGGTCAGAGAATGAGAAAGACAGAAAGGAACAGAATATGAACAGTTGTGTGATGGACAGCGATCGTGACTATTCTTTCAAATGACAAGGTTAGACTGAGAATGATGGATATCCTAAACCACACTAACAGCAACTTTTAATAGTTATTTTGAAATATCAGCTACATCCAAAAATTTAGGTAGGTGATATCATTCAAAATTATTATCTAACCCTTATTCTTAAAATTGAAAATTATTAAAAATTTGGCAACATTTCATTACAAAAATGGGCTTGTTTTGCATTGCAACAAAAATTACTAATCATTTACATGTTAATTTCAAATAAAACTTTCATAATGAATGCACTAATTATAAAAATTCAATAGGTAATGTAACATTTTTAGTTCTTTTAGTATAGCGAACCGTGAGAGCTGATAATACTAAAGACTGAAATAATTATGTTGAAATGAATGCATTGTGCAGCCTGGTCATGTTACTGATAATTCAGTTCATTTTGGGGATCACTTGGTCATCCTAGAGGAAGAGCCATAGCTATGCTTACATTGATTAGTGTAATTACTTCCACTCCTAAGAATTTAGATAGTATTTATTGTAGCATAAAATATTTAAGCAAAGAAGATAAAAGCATAGAGCCTAGGCACAGAAAAAATAGTTGGATATGTCCTAGTAGATCAGGGCAGTTTTGATTAAAAATGTAAACACATATATTGAGTACTTTGTCAGAATGCAAAATTACACACATTTGACGGATTCATTGATTCATTATCGCTAAACATAGCATGGAGACTTTAATAGAAATTAAAGTAAATGCAGTAATAGGGAACAGATATCTTCTGTTCATATTAAAATTAAGTGCTCTTGTTAAAATTGCTTTTGCAGTCAAAGACACAAGGGAGAAGAGAACAGAGGAGGTAAAAAAAAGAAAGAAAAAGAAGAGAGAAGTAGGTCTTATCTGAATGTTTCCAAGGAGCAACTGCATTTCCCCCAAGGAACTGAGTTGCTAGCCTATTATAATTATCTTGTTATTAAAACTCTATTATATTTTCTCAATTTTTTATGGCTATGGAAAGCTGATAATTGATGTTCCTCTTCATTTGTCTCGTGCAGTTTACTAATCTAAGATGAACTATAGAAGCTGATTATATTTTAAACTTCGATATTAGACTGATATGACTCATCTTACTTTCCTTTTCTTACTGAAAATTTTGTTAAGAAAATGAACATAAAGTAATAAAACTAAGGCTGTGATATGCAGTAGAAGGGTATAAAACCAATTATGCAAAACATTATGATGCAACAAGAAATGATTAAAAATATATCAGAAGGCAATAAAATGCAGAGGATATGGAGAAGCCATAGTTGTGAAAATTTCATAAAATGAAAATCAGAAAAAGAACATGGACAAAATTCCCCTCTTTTACAATTCACCTTGATTTCTGGCTGGAAGATTATGGTAGCTTTAAATATCCATTAAAACCACCAAAGAGTGTGAAATTTCCTGAAATATATTTGCATGTCTTCCTTATAGATCTAATAGATGAAAATTCAGCAGTATCCACTATGTAACTGAAAGCAGAAAAGCTAGTGAACTAATTCATGCTCATGAACCACAATCAATCCTATCCTATTCTTCTTTCCCCTGGCTCTTTGCTCCTTGAATTACGCCTTTATCTCCTTCCTCAACTTTGCCCTCTAATGACATGGCAGAAACACATGTTCAAGTTTCTACCTTAAAATCAAAATAAGATCTTCCCAGACCCCAAGGTTCTTTCCAGATTTGTACAGCTCTCTCTCTCCTGTTCCTAACACTTTGGAAAAGATATTTGCATGGATCACTAAACTCGAAAGGCCATCTATCTAATGGGTCTCATCCCTCCAGTCCCCTTCTGCTCCTTAGTCCTTCCTGCTGATGGGCCATCTTCCCTCAATCTCTCCAGCACAGGGAGCTCGAAAGGGCACGCACCATGCCATGCCCGCTCCCCATCCTTCAGGTGCCTGGTCCCTGGGTTCTACGGTGGACCCCCCTCCATGGAGCCCGAGAGCTTCCTCATCTGCCCAGGCATTGCTTCCTTGGACTCTCAGGCTTGCTCGGGTTGGGGCTCCCTGCGGCCCTCCTGGGCCCCTGCCTTCGCTCTCCCAGTCCTGCCTACATCTCAGGAGGACTCCTGCCCTTTGCCACACATTCAGGGAAAGTCTCTCCTGTCACCCCAGACCTCACCCAAAGTTCTCCCTCCCTCCCTCTGCCCCTGCTGCTCCCTGGACCCAGGGCCTCTGCTCTGAGACTGTTTTCGTTCCTGGGCGGTTCTCAATTTCTGCAGCCATCTGCGCGCTGGGATTGGTGTGGTGCGAAAAACAAGAGACACAGCCTCAACATCTAGACGGGCAGCCCTTCCCTCCTTACGGTTTCACTGCGAATTATGGTGGCTTCTACGATCTTCATCATTTCAAAGTAGAGAGCGCATTTTTAACGTCAAACGGTAAGCAGAAGAAAAGTAGGGAGATTGTTCTTTCTTTACTTCCCATTGTGAATACAAGTTCCGTCTTCGAATTTTGTGAATGTACAAGTAGGAAACTACTCTGCCAATTTTCTAAAAACGAAGTAAAAAGTCAATAACTAATTAAAGAATAGCACATTATTTGAGGACCCCAGAAAAAACTTTATACGGACAAAGCCAATTTTTTACTTCATTTTGCTTTTTTGGTTGTTGCTTTATTTGAATAGCTTAAAGCAATAAAAGTGAGCAAATCTTTAACATATTGAACGATTCAAGATATTTGAAATTCAACTAGTGAATGCCCAGGTGTTTATCTATGAGACCTCAAGGTTCTCAGGCTATCCCATTCTGCAAAGGCCCGGATATCCAAAGATAAGGGCTTATCTATCACACCCCTGGCCCCACCTAAAGATTTTCTGCAAGAAAAGCTTAATGTAGAGTAAAACAGAAGTTTGGAATCATACTTTGTACTCGTCTCCTGCCCCCACCAAATCTCTATAATAAAGAACTGTTACAAACAAGCCAGAAGAGCCACACCAAAATAAGTTTCAAAAACACTTAAAGTATGACCACATTTATGTCTTCAGAAGCAGGTGTTGAGGGGTGTGGTGGGGCACAACTGTAATCCCAGCTAGTGGAGAGGCATAGCCCGGACAGTTGCCAGTTCAAGGCCAAATGCAGCCTGTGAAACTGAGAGTCAAAATAAAAAGGAAAATAGACAGGGGTGCAGCCCCGTGGTAGAGCACCTACAAAGTACACGCAAAGCCCTGGGTTCAATCTCCAAGTGCCACTAAAAAAGAAAGGAAGGAAGGGAGGAAGGAAGGGAGAGAAAGAGAGAGAAACTGATATACACTTGTAATTGTTAATTACATCAGAAAAGGTTGTTTGAAATATTCCTGAGTTGTATGTTCAATCATTGACTATATAGGAAAATTGTATATATTTTTAGCTGCTATACATTAAGCTAGTTAGATTACTTATTTACTTATTTATTTATTTACTATTTTTATTCTTTTTTAATGTGGTACTGGGGGTTGAACACAGGACCTCGCACTTGCATGCTTTGCAAGTGCTAGACCACTGAGCTGCACCCCCAGCCCATTTTTTTACTTTTTGAGACAGGGTCTTGCTAAATTATGCAGACTGCCTCTGGTCTCGAACTTGCGATCCTCCTGCCTCCACCTCCCAAGGCCCTGGGATTATAGGTATGGGTCATTTAACCCAGCTTTTTTAAAGTGAAGCTCAAAAGTTTGATACCTTTTACTTTTCTTCTTTCTTTAACTCGCTATCGTATTAAACTCTTAACTTTCTTTTGTTTGTTTTTGAAGTAACACACTCCATGTAAAATCACTTTACATAAATCAGTGTTAACTGATTATGTCATCAAATCACCAAACACAGGAATTCTTGCACAAGGAGCAGGTTTTGACCTCTTTGGGAATTTTACTGTATGTTTGAATGTATTTATTTTTAGTCTTATCTTTGCATACCTTTGGGCATTTAAAGGACCGTTTAGACAAATTGGGTAGAAATTTTGCTAAATTGGTAGAAACCATCAGTAAATTGCTCCACCAGAACCACATCCATTCTATAATCTTTCATTCTGTGATTGTGGCTGGATCCTTCTGTTGAAAGGCAGGTATTAGGAGAGCTGTACATTAAGCCAACTGGCTTTGTAATTTTTCACAACTCTTTCCTTCGAACTATTTCTATGAACTTCTGGATGTGAGGTGATAATTTTTCCATGGAAATCTTTGAGAGAGAAGTAACACTCACATTTAGAACCAAAAACCTTATCTAGTGAAAACATTCTGCTAATATCATCCATGTACTTTTAGAAATAAAGAGGAATAGATTCAACTCTACTCCCATTTTAGAGAGGTTGTTAGCAATATGTCATATTTTAAAACAGCAAAATAACAGTTAAAACTTGCATTTTGTGTAGTTGTGAGGCAATGACAGGAATTTAACAAAATTCCTGTTCAATTAGAAGGAATCACAACCATGAACGAAGGTGCACGTCATGCTTCAAAGCATATATAAGGAACAAGGTCCTTAGTTTAACCCCTTACTGACACTTTCCTCCTCTTTTCTTGCTCTCTCTCACCCTCCTTCCCTCATCCTCTCCCTCCCTCCTCCTTTCTCTGATTTTCATACCTTAACTGCTTTTGCATCTTTAAATGACTAGCTGTCATAAAGGAAGAATGTTCTAGAACCTTGTCAAACCTAGGGGCTTAACAGTCAAACACATTTCCACAAATGATTTAATATGTTTAATACAGAAAATCTCACTAAGGTATGGAACCTACTGTTTTCATGTTAGGATTTTAATGCTCCTAATATTCCAGAGGGAGAGGGACCCAGCAACCCACTCCCAAAATAAAATCAGTCATTGAAAACTCTATGAATAGCATAGAAGCACTGACAAGTATTTTGCCTGTTGTACATAGGGTTGCTATGAATTGGACACCAACTGGACAGCACCTAACAACAACAACAACAACAACAACAACAACAACAACATTCCAAATGTTGCAAAAGACCTCTTTAAAGTGATAAAAAGATGTTACATTGAAGATGAAGATATCCCTGACTCATGGCACGATATTTTCAGTTGCATCATATGCTTGTGAAAGCTGGATGTTGAATAAGAGAGACAGGAGGAGAACTGATGTTTTTAATTTTGGTGCTAGAGGTGAATATTGAATATACCATGGGCTGCCAAAAAGCCAACAGATCCATCCTCGAAGAACTGTAACCGGAGTGCCCCATGGAAGCAAGGATAGCTAGACTGTATTTTACATATTTTGGACTTGTTGCCAGGAGGCATCAATCTCTGGAGAAGGACATCATGTTTTGGAGAGTGGCAGCTCAGTGGAAAAGAGGAAGACTCGCAACTAGATAGATTGACACAGTGTCTGCAACAATGGGCTTACACATAAGAAAGATCATGTGTCTGGCACAGAGTTGGGGAGTGTTTCCTTCTGTAGTACACAGGGTCACTGTGAGTCAGACCTGAGTGGACGGCACCTACCAGCACCACCACCACCAAAAACAACAACAGTATTCCAGAAAATTATACAAAAATTTACTTGTCATCAGTCCTTTCTGACCGGGAGATGGAAGAAATCATAGCATTTATTTAGCTTCAATAATTTCTACATTTGGGATTTTGCAGAATGTCATTTTCCATAAAATATAAAATGATGAATCAAAATAGTGAATAATGGACATGGTCAGCAGACAGAAGTCTTCCTGACGGCCATACCACCTGTTAGTACCATGACTTCATCAGTGGAGAACAAAAGAATTGAAGAGCAAAGGTACTTAGTTTTACGTAGCTGCATAGGTGAATACGAAAAGCTATGAGACACTCATTTTGTTCACCTGTTATTTCTACTGCCTCATCAGAACCCTCACCACAGCCACAGGCCAGCTCACGGACTGCCCTTGGGGAACCTCTTGCTGGCCTCTCTCCCATCTTATTAACCGCTGAGGACATCATGTAGAGGCCTGGGACAGAAATAGGCAATTTCCTTCTGCTGCCCACCCGGAGCTCTCGCTTTTACCCCCAGCTGA
Source organism: Pedetes capensis (assembly GCA_007922755.1). Taxonomy (NCBI): domain Eukaryota; kingdom Metazoa; phylum Chordata; class Mammalia; order Rodentia; family Pedetidae; genus Pedetes; species Pedetes capensis. Next base: position 90,462 of record VMDO01003968.1, read on the forward strand.
GGAGCTAGTGTTGGCCTCCACAGGGCATCACCTCCCAAAGTCTTTGCTTCCTTATACTTCCAGAGGGAGTCCCTGATCTAGGGTCCAGTCTAAGATCCCTCTGAGATCTCTGCTGTCTAAAATGGGAGGAGGGGGAATCTTGAGTCAGCCGTGGAAAGAGTCAAAACAACATCTGGAAACGATCTCACTAGGACATAAACCACCGGGAGGGGAGAGAGCTGTGAGCATGAGTCACGTCTCACCAATGGGGATGTGGCGTCTGTGAACCAGATGGGTGCTCCGCCGCGCCAGCGACTGTCGCTGCTTCCCTCACGTCCACAGAGCAGCACGGTGTGGGCCAGGCCTCTCTGCTCCCCAGATGTGGTTCAGAAAGTCCCTCGGTGGACGTGTGCAAAGACGACCCTCGCTTGGAAATGCCACACCCAGATCCACCCCAAGTGCTGCTGGAGTTGCCTAAGAGGGTAATCCCTCGGCTATGGGGACAGGTGCCTAGATGCTGGGAAGTCACCAGAAGGACACGGCATTTTCAATAAAATATAGGGAGGCATTACCATAGGGGCAATGTCTACACCATGCCTAGAAATACAACAGTTTGCCTCCCCGCTTGCAGTCTGAAAGGCACCGGAGAGGTCAGGTGGGAGCCGGGGGTGATGCTCAGTGACTGAGCTGCACCCCGACGTGGCAGAAATGGAGCTCACCTAACCCTGGCTGTGTGTGTGCGATGCATGCATGTGTGTGTGTGTGTTGCAGTTTGCACATGTGTAGGTTCATATATATGCAGAATTCCTCATCTGAGACTGTGTATCCACACACTTGCTACCTTTTGACCAAGCTGTGGTCCACACTTTAGATACAGTATAAACTTCATAGAAACATAAAAATATAAACTCATTTTAAAGAAACGCTACAAGCACCATGATTAAAGAGTCTTTTCTTAATATTAGCTTTTTCTTTTAAGTTTTGCCATGCATTTTCTTTGGAGACTGCTTGTAATGAGCACAAACGAGCGCCCTTCACGCTGAGTCCGAGGCACAGGCCTGCTCTGTACGGGTCAGTGAGAAAGTCGAGCGGGGTTCTGTCTCAGTTTTCATGAGGTCTTCCAAGCTGCCTCAGAGAAAGCCACGCAGCCAGCACATCGACAACAATGCTTCCATTCCTCACACGTGAATGGGCCTCAGTTCTCAGGGCGCCTGGCCAGGGCGACGCAGAGCATCCCAAACAGGCTGGAACAGGGACCCTGTGTGTGGGGCACAAAGGCTCGGCCAGCTGTGCCCTGTAGGTAGACCTTCCCTAAGTTCATCTCCTCCTGTTCCCAGGCTAGCCCCCAAGCTCGAGATGCCTCCCCACCCGCTGCCCTGCACAGCACAGGGGGCAGCTTCTCGAGAAGAGCGCGGGGTCGAGCGTGGATGGTAATTCAGGCAGAGCCACGTGTGTGTGTGAATCAGTCTCACCAAAAGCGACCAGCGCTGCTGCTGCTGCTGCTGCTTCTCCTCCTCCTCCTCCTCCTCCTCCTCTTCTTCTTCTTCTTCCTCTCTTTTGTGTGGTACTGGGGGTTGAACCCAGGCCCTCTGTACCCTCAGCCCTTTTTTTTTTTACTTTTTGAGACAGGGTATCGCTAAGTTATGCAGACTGCCTCTGGACTGCGATCCTCCTGCCTTCACCCCCGAGGCCCTGGGATTACAGGCATGCACCACCGCGCCTGGCTAAGTGTTGCCCAGGCTGTCCTTGAACTCACGATCCTCCTGCCTCATCCTCTGCAGCTTGTTGATTACCGGCATGCGCCACCACGACTGGCCGCTTCTTGTATTCTGCGCCAATGGAAGGCGCTGAGACAGGTGAGTTTCTCTGAATACAAATTTTCCTCGAAAGAGCTCACTGACTCCCTGCTGGTCTGACACCCAGAGAGGGCAGGACCCTCCTCCCCACGTGCCAGGATTTACAGAGCGCCTACCCCATGCCCTAGGATCCACATGAGATCCTCCCGACACCCCAGGATTTACTCAGCAGTGAGCTGGCATCTGCTGCTCATGGATGTGTGAAGCCAATCAGGACACACATCATCCGTTAAAGCCGTCTCGTGGCACGACGTGCCCACGTGCGCTGGGGTCCCTCAACTGTGCCTTTAAAACACCTTTGCGTCCTCCCCGCCGGCACACCCGGAGTCCGCTCTTAGCCCCAGCATTTCAATGAACACAGTCCACAGCACAGTGAGTGTTTTCAAAATGACTGTCCTGGGTGGGACGCGTGGCCCAGACTCTGCCCACTCTCGAAAGAAGCCACTTGTTTCTCTTGGAGGATTTCCTTTTCTAGCTTGCTCCTGAAATCAGCAATGCCATGGAGCTGCTCTGCAGCGAGGCGCACAGGCTAAGGGGCTACCACCCTGCACCGTCTTCCTTAGGAAACGCTAGTAATACTGCGTATAAATGAGAATGTGCAGGTAACCATGGTTAGCCCCCATGACACACATAAATGACTCCCACTTGGATACGGGTCTAGAGTGCGTACAAGTCTCTTGTATAAACAGCGTGTCCTTTCAAGCACTGAGCACCCGCTGAGTGCCAGGTGCTGCCTTTGGATCTGAAAGTTAATGGAATTTCCCCTGATATTAAGAGATGCAGTTTCATGAAAACATAACTTGAGTATGCTGTTGTTGTTGGGTGCCATCGAGTCGGTGTCCAACTCACAGCGACCCTCTGTACAACAGGGGAAACACTATTGTCAGTGCTTCTCTGCTGTTCATAGGGTTTTCAATGGCAGATCGATTTTTGGGAGGGGGTTGCCAGGTCCTCCTCCCAAGCCTACAGCTTCTGGTGTTCCCAGGCGGTCTCCCATCCAGGTACTAATCAGGCCCGACCCTGCTTAGCTTCCGAGATCTGACAGGATCGGATGCCACAGGGCTATGGCTGCAGGCCCAACTTGAGTATAGTGTGGTCAATTTTATGATGGTGATATTAGGTACTGTAATACCACAGCTATAAGGCAGTGCCGTTTAGCTCAGTTGGAATAGTGTTGCTCTGCACTCTGACGCCCTGAGTTCCATTCCAAGATCACAAAAGTGGGAGAAGGACCTGGCAGCCCACTAGTGAAACAATCCCAAGACAATCAGCCATTGAAAACCCTATGGATAGCAGAGAAGCACCAATGTGGTGCCAGGCACGGCACAGTGTTTAATCCTATTACATATGGGGTTGCTATGAGGGGGACCCAACTAGATAGCACCTAATAACAGCAACATGATGCAGTGGATTAAATTTCATGTCCCTGGCAGGAGAAGTGAGAATGAAGTATTGTTGGAGCAGTGTCTGCGAGCAGGGAAGGCTTCAATGAGCAAATATGGGAGCTGGACTCTGAGGGAGACACTGTAAGTGACAAGAAAGCAGATGTCCCCTTGGTAAGTGCGATCCAGCCAATACTGATGGCGGTGACCCGGTTCACCTCAGTGGAAGAATGCACAAGCTACTCTTTTTTATGTCTGAATGTACAGTTTCAGGAAATGCCAATATTGCACTTCCCCTCTTTATGGCCCCACCAGAGAGTGGGACATTCTGAGCACAGCTGAAGGACTGAGGGGCCACGGAGAAGGGGGTGGTACCACCCTCCCAGGGGAGATTAAAATGCAAAATTAACTGTGAAAAGATGAAGGAGGTCCAAGGCGGCACTTGTGCAAAGTGAAGAGCAAGAGTCTCGAGGCAGGAAGGTAGAGCGGTCAGGTAATCTTTCTGGTGGTCAAAAGAAATCTGCGTAGAGCAACTGCCAACCAATAAAAAAGAAAGAGCGTTCTGAGTTACTTATGGATTTCAGGCCCCGGCTTATTCCTTGGCCTTCTTGGTATTTTGCAGAGACAGTGTAACTTTATAATATGTTCCAGTGACCATGGGAAGAGGACCTGCCAGTCCACTCCTGAACCAATGCCAACAGCCAGCATTGAAAACCCTGAGGGTCGCTATGAGCCAGACCTGACTCAACGGCACACTACAACAATAACAAGACTTCCCAAACATATTAAATCCTTTCTGTTTTCATGGTGGTTATCAAGTATGTCCCCCACGTGTCTGTCAGGTTCCCATACTGTTGGGGTTTGTATACTGCTGTGATGTATTGCAGGTACCAGGAGGGTCATCCATGGTTGACAGGTTTCAGCTGAGCATCCAGACTAAGCCAGCCTAGGGAGAAGGACATGGCTAACCTACTCCTAAGAAAATTAGCCATTGAAAACCCTATGAATAGTACAGAAACACTTTCAGATATAGTGCCAGAAAATGAGCACCCCAGGATGGAAAGCCCTCAAACGATGATGAGGGAAGAGTTGCCTCCTCAAGGTAGAGTCGACTTTATTGACAGGAATGGAATAAAGCCCCAGGGACCTCCATTTCCTGATGTGGTATGACTCAAAATTAGGTTGTTGTTGTTAGGTGCCGTTGAGTCGTGTCTGACTCATAGCCACCCTCATAGGGTTTTCAATGGCAGATTATTTCGGGATTGCCTTGGGAGTGGGTTGCCACGTCCTTCTCCCATTTTTGCAGGGCTGAGAATCGAACTCCGGACCTCAGAGACTGCAGAGCGGTGCTCTACCAACTGAGCTTAATCCCAGCCCAAAATGAGGAGGAACAACTATAAATCTATTAATAATTGGAACAGGGAAAGTATGTTTATGAATCTAGGAAAATCGGAAATCATCAAAAGGGAAATGGAGTACATGAACATTGACATTCTAGGCATCAGTGAGCAAAAATGGGCCAGCATGGGCCATTTTTAATCAGATAATCATATGGTCTACTATGCTGGGAGTGACACATTAAAGAGAAATAGGGTTGCATTCATCATCACAAAAGATATTTCAAAATTTATCTGGAAATACAATGCTATAAGTGATAGAATAATATCCATATGGCTACAAGGAAGGCCAGTTAATATGACTATTATTCAAATTCACACATCAACACCTAAGGCTACAAGTGAAGATATGGAAGATTCTTATCAGCTCCTGCAATCTGAAATCTGTCAAACACACAATCAGGAGGTACTGATAATTGCTGGTGACTGGAATGCAAAAGTTGGAAACAAGGAAGAAGACTCAGTATTTGGAAAATATGGCCTTGGTGACAGAAATGATGCTGGAGATCGCGTGATAGAATTTGGCAGACCAATGACCTTTTCATTGCAAATACATTTTTCCCCCAACATAAATGGTGACTATGCACATGGAAGTCACCAGATGGAACACAGGAACCAAACTGACTACACTTGTGGAAAGAAAAAATGGAAAAGCTCAATACCAAAGGTCAGACCAAGATTAGGTGCCGAATGTGGACCAGACCATCAACTGCTCAGATGCAGGTTCAAACTGAAGAAAATTAGAAGAGTATATGAGAGCCAAAGTATGACCTTAAATATATCCCATCTGAGATCAGAGACCACTTCAAGAACAGCTTTGATGTATTAGGCACTAATGATGGAAGACCAGACAAGTTGTGGCATGACATCAAAGAAATCATTCATGAGGAAAGCAAAAGGTTATTAAAAAGACAGAAAAAAAAGAGAAGACCTAATTACATGTCAAAAGACACTCTGAAAGTTGCCCTTAAATATCAAGCAGCTAAAGTAAAAGGATCCTGCAGCCATAGCCCTGTGGCATCCAATCTAGTCAGATCTTGGAAGCTAAGCAGGGTTGGGCCTAGTTAGCATTTGGATGGGAGACCACCTGGGAACACCAGGTGCTGTAGGCTTGGGAGACACACCCGGCAATCCACTCCCAAAAATCAATCAGCCATTGAAAGCCCTATGAACAGCAGAGAAGCACTGACAATAGTATTTTGCCTGTTGTACGCAGGGTCAGTATGAGTCGGATACGAACTCGATGGCACCTAACAATAACAACAAAAACAAAGTAAAAGGAAGTCATGACAAAGTTAAAAAACTAAACAGAAGATATCAAAAAGCAGCTCAAGAAGACAAAATCAAATACTATAATGACATGTGTAAATATCTAGAGACAGAAAACCAAAAGAAAAGAACATGCCCTTTTTTTCTGAAGTTTGAAGAATTGAAGAAAAACTTTAAGTCTCTACTGGCGATAGTAAAAGATGGTCTACAGGGAAAATATTAAATGTTGTCAGAAACATCAAAAGGAGATGGAAGGAATACACAAGAGTCATTATACCAAAAAGAATTGGTAGATGACCAACCACTTCTAGAGGTTGCATATGATCAAGAACCAATGGTACTGAACAATGAAGTGGAAGTTGCCTTGAAGGCACTGGGGGAACACAAGTCTCCAGGAATTTGTGAATACCAATAAAGAAGTTTCAACAAACAGAGCAGCACTGGAGGTGCTCACTTGTTTATGCAAGGCGATTGGGAAAACAGCTACCTGGCCTGCTGACTGGAAGAAATCCATATTTGTGCCTCTTCCCAAGAAGAGGGATACAACCAAATGTGTAAATTATTGAACAATATGATTAATATCACATGCATGTAAAACTTTGCTAAAAATCATTAAAAAGTGATGACAACAGTATATAGACAGGGAACTGCAGGGAAATCAAGCTGGATTTAGAAGAATGTGTGGAATCAGGGCTATCATCGCTGATGTCAGATGGCTATAAGTCGAAAGCAGAGAATACCATGAAGATGTCTATCTATGTTTGATTGACTGTGCAAATGCATTTGACTGTGTGGATTACAATAAATTATGGGTAACATTACAATGAATAAGGATACAAAAGCACTTAATTGTACTCACGAGGAATCTATACATGGACCAGGAGGCAGTCATTTGAACAGAACAAGGAAACACTGCTTGGCTTATGTCAAAAAAAGTGTGCATCAGGGCTATCTCTTTTCACTGTACCTCTTCAATCTCTATACTGAGCAAATAATTGGAGAAGCTGGACTTTATGAAGGAGAAGGCAGCATCAGGATTGGAGGAAGACTTACTAACAATTAACCATTATGCATCCAATAACCATTATGCAGATGATACAACTCTGCTTGCTGAAAGTGAAGAGGATTTGAAATATTGACCTGTGAAGATCAAGGAACACAACCTTCATTATAGATTGTGCCTCGATATCAGCAAAACAAGAAAATCCTTACAACTGAGTCAGTACTCAGCTTTATCCAAATGGAGAAAAGACAGGTGGTCCAGGATTGGGTTTTACTTGGTTCTGCAATCAACACCCACAGAAGCAGCAGGCAAGAAAGCAAATGACACATTGCATTGGGAAAAGCTGTTGCAAAAAACCTCTTCAAAGTGTTAAAAAGTAAAGATGTCACATTGAAGATGAAGGTGCGCCTGACTCATGCCAGGGTATTTTCAGTCATATCATATGTTTGTATAATCTAGGTGCTGAACAAAGGAGACAGGAGAAGAATTAATGCTTTTGAATTATGCTGCTGGAGAAGAATACTGAATATACCATGGACCGCCAAAAGAACCAACAGATCTGTCCTAGAGGAAGGGCAACCAGAGTGCTCCTTGGAAGCAAGGACGGCCAGACTGCATCGTACATATGTTGGACATGTAGTCAGGAGGGACCAATCCTGGAGAAGGACAGCATGTTTGGGAGAGCAGCAGGTCAAGGAAAAAAGGGAAAACCCTCCACTAGATGGACTGACAGTGTCTGCAACACTGATCTTAAACACACAAAATATTGCCTGCCTGGCACAGAATTGGGGAGTGTTTCATTCTGTTGTACACAGGGTTGCTATGAGTCATACCTGACTTGACGGCACCTAACGACAAAATCAAGCATGTGCCTCCCCGCATCTGACGACCCCTGGTCCTCCACTGGCCTGATGTTGTCTCCTCCTGTTTTCTCTTAATCGAGTCTTGCTGTGCCCAGCATTTCAGCAAGTTGTTCCCAGCACCACTGTTCTATACCATTTCCCATCCAATGCCCTTCATGTGCAGGTGAAAAAATTTTTTCCTTTTCTTTTCTTTTTCTTTTCTTTTTTTTTTTTTTTTTGGTACTGGGGGTTGAACCCAGGGCCTCGCGCCTGCATGCTCTGCAAGTGCTGGACCACTGAGCTGCACCCCAGCCCAATTTTTTTTTACTTTCTGAGACAGGGTCTTCCTAAGTTACGCAGACTGCCTCTGGTCTCGAACTTGAGATTCTCCTGCCTCCGCCTCCCAAGCCGCTGGGATGACAGGCGTGCATCACTGCGCCCGGCTAGGTGCATTTTCTATGCTGTAACTTCCTCAGATCTCGGAAGCCCAGGGCCGACGGTCCCACCTGTGCCCTTATCTCAGGGCCCTTGTGCTCCCCGCAGGCTCCGAATGCTCTGCTGGGAACCCTTGTCACACCCTCCCTTACCTTCACACAATGTGGTTCTTTCTGTCTGTCCCAAGTTTGGTCCCTTTCTTGTTTTACATATGTGCTTCTGAGTCCCTCCCATCACTTCTCTCAAAACTTCAGATAGATCTTGGCAATGTCCTTGGTTTAATAACCATTGATAAAAATGAATCGAAACATGAATCTCTGTACCACTACTTCCCTGATGGTCTACACTGCAAACTCAAACTCAAGCTCTGTATTTCCACCATCCTCTTAGACATTTTAGTCACGCCTTCTCATGAGCACCTCAAGTGTAACTTGAACATGCGAACCCATGCAAAAACACAAATACCAAAGAAAAACTCCTGCTCTCACTTTGCATGGCCGGCTCGTGCCACCAAACGCTACATCGCCATAAAGACTCTGTAGCTCCTGCAAGCCGAGGTCAGCCCAGAGACTGCTGCGCGGAGACAGCTGACTTTACAATTCAACTTGACTTCCTTGGGAACTGTTTTCCTGGTGTTAATCTAATAGTTTCAATGTCCTCAGATAGTCACTATTTATTCATTAATTTATTACCAAATATCAACCGAGAGCCACGTAACTGTCAGTTAGTTTTATTTTAATGGAGGAGGGGTACAAAAAGAAAAGCGCATCTTTGAGTGCATGTGGGGCTGCCAGGAAGTGACAGGATCCCCTCAGGTGTGCTCCGGAGATGATTCAGAACTCTGGGCCCAGGCAGGCCTTTCTGGAAAGGCTGCATTTCCGCAGGCTTAGCTGGGGAAGACAAGGAAGGAGGGACGCTCCATGGATGGGAGCCTGTGAGGTACCCAAGGGGCAGATGTGCCCGCTGGGAAGTAGACAGGGGTGATGGCCACAGAGGCCCCAGGAGCTCACAGGCCTGTGGTCCCCATTCCACTCTCAGGATGATTCCAATCAAAGCGAGAGGGCAGGGGGGCGGCTGACCCACCACGGGCTTGAACCCCATGGCCGTGTGTGAGGCTGGCTAGAGGGAGCGCCGTGGAAGCACAGTTCAGAGTCTGGGCGAGAACAGCCGGCTCTTCCTGTGGGGGGGGGGGGCGGAGGGCGGAGGTGTGGACAGAAAGTAGCCGCCGGCCATATGCTGTGGAGAGAGGATGAGCAGCTGTCACAGAGGCTCCGGGTGAGGGAGACGGGGAATCCAGAATGGTTCCGGGGCCCGGCCCACACCTCACTGGCTGAGGAGGGGGAGGCAGCTCAACCCTCCTGGCTGGAGCTCAGGGTCCAGGCCTTGGGGCCCAGAGAGAGAGAGAGAGAGAGATGTGCAGGACACGACAGCAGAGGGGCCCGGCTGCACCCAGGCAGCACCCGGCAAGTGCATCTACAGCTCAGACTTGGTGGGTGGGCACAGAGACGCCAAGAAGGGCTGCTGCTCACCCCTCCTGTGCGCCACCTGCCTGCAGCTACAGGCAGCCTCGCCAGGCTCCTGAGCCCCGGAGGCCCAGGCCCAAACTACAGTCTGGGAATTTCACTGAGCTCAGATTCACAGTGGAGGAATGTAACCTACATCACAGAGAACAGAAAGTTAAAGGGCAGAGTGGTCCACTGCCATTCCCACCATGACTCTGAACTCCAGCCCAGTTCCCATCTGGGTGCCTTATATATTCCCAACACAAGGCAGGGATTTATCAAAATCTGCCGCTGAGCATGTTCATCCAACACAGCACACTGAATTACAAGTGCACGCACCAGTTCTTGCACACAAAATGCTTCAGAGGCCTCATGCACCAGTCCCCACAAGGACAAAGAAAGAGACACATCGAGAGCCAGGAAATTTAGTGACCTCTAGGTGAACAGACAAGAGTGACTGACGTGGTGGAATTGATGAGGCTGAACTCTAAATGGACATTTGGGGGATTCCAGAGGAAAGCTGATTTGCAAATCCCAGAAAGGGTCCAGAGAAGCTGCCTTGGAAGTGTCTGAAAATGTGTGCCAACAGGGCCCCAAATAGGGTCCTCTGGGAATCTTAAGTGCCTCCCCGGACAGCGATGACCTCCACTGGCCGGGGAGAGGCTGCTGCTGCAGCCCTTTGAGGCACCCTTTCCAGGGAGGCAAGGAGGCTGAGATTAGGAGAAATTCCAACTGAGCTTCACAGGATCCCACCAGCCACCTCCTCTCCCTCCCTCCTCCCTGCACCAGCCTTGGCTACCACCTCCTTCTCTATATATGTGAGACCAACTTTCATGATTACTCACACAGTGAGATTGTACAGCATCTGTCTCTCTGTGCCTGGCTTATTTCACTTAGCACGGTGACCACTGTTTGTGATAATGTATGATACATTGCAAAATTGCTAAAAGAATCGATCTTTAACATTCTTATCACATGAACAAAAGCTGGTGAGATAATGAATTATTAACTAGCTTGAATCTCAGTAATGTGTACATACACCAAAATATCACATTGTACTCCATAAATATGTGATTATTTGCCAATTGAAAAGAAAATTTAAAAGGAGATGAACAGAAAAATCTACATGCTGGCATGTGAGTCCCCAAAACCTCCTTTGCCTACAGTGCTCTGTTGAATTTCTTGGGAAGTCTCAGTGCCCCCAGGAAAAATATAGAGAACTCTTTGCTGAGGAGACTCAGCAGGGCAGAGAAGAGACCTGGAGATGCTGAGCGTCAGGGAGCCAGCAGTGACACCACTCAGCACGTCCTCTTAGGATGGATGCAGCTGTCCCCCACCAATGTGTCCCCATGGGACAGGAATGCAAGCGCATTTGTGCACAGTTGAAGCTTCTCTCTCTTCAACATCGAGATCATCAGTGAGTTAGAAAAGGCCCCAGTCAGAGAAAGTTCACAGCCACAGACAGGGAGAAGCATACAGAGGAGATCAGTGTGACCTGTCCACACCTGGAAACTCCCCCGGCTAAGGGGACAGAGGGCCCCAGACACCGTGGTCAGGACGGCGCAGTCCCAGGTACCACCTTCACGTTTAATGTTTTGATTCTAGACAGTGCTGAATGCTCGTGGGAGGAAGCCAGCGCGATGGTTTCCCTGTGGACAGAGGCTTCCACCTGATGCCTTAAAACAAAGTTACAGTGCTTAGTTTGATGCCGGCTCGCTGGAGCTTCCGAGTAAGTATGGTAAATAAGTAACACGTCTATGACTAATAACAAGAAAGTAAATGGCAGACACACAGACGGAACTTAGGGGCTGCTGTGGAAAAGCTGCTGGGGCAGGACACACAGCTCTGGTGAATCAGGAAGGTCCACCATTGTCATTCCTAATCCTCCAGACAGCAGGTGCCAAATCCCTCAGCACACACACCCGGTGTGGCGCCTCGCTATAATTAGGTTCCCCTGGGGATTAAAGATCAGTCACCTGTCCTGCCCTGAGGGAGTCATAATTCTGCCCACTGAGTCACCGTAAGGACCAGCTGGATGGGCCGCATGCTGTCGCCAGGCCAGTGGCCTATGAGCGTTCGGCAAGGACACTCTCTCCCCTTCTGTAAACACATCCAGCCAGCAAACTATGAGCAGGACAAGCAGTAGCTTATGACCAACAAAGTGTGAACATGACAACATGCAGTAGCTTACGGCCAAATGCTAAGGAGGACTCAGGTTTGTTTTTTTATTTTTTGAGAAATTAAAGCAAATAAATGGACCAAAAAAAAAAAAAAAACCCCAAAACAAACCAAATCAAAACAAAACAAAAAAAAAGAGCCAGGCGCAGTGGCACATGCCTGTAATCCCAGCGGCTTGGGAGGCAGAGGCAGGAGGATCACAAGTTCAAGACCAGAGGCAGTCTGCGTAACTTAGCGAGACCCAGTCTCAAAAAGTAAAATATGGGCTGGGGGCACAGCTCAGTGGTCCAGCACTTGCAGAGGATGCAGGCGTGAGGCCCTGGGTTCAGGGTTCAACCCCCAGTCCTGCAAAAGAAAAAAAAAAACCCAGGAGCTGTCAGCAGGGTTTGTACGTCACACTGCAAATCCTGTAGCTGGTGGCAGGGCGGGGGACCGGCCACTGCAGGACATTTGCGGCGACCAGCCTGTGCTTCCTGGAGACAGCGGAGGAACCTCTGCCAGCCCAGGTCCCTAAGTCACCACCCCCCGGGAGCCACAGGAAAAGCTGCTGCCGACATTTACCTCTCTGTCGACTGTGTCCTGGGCACCTCGCTTTTACCCTGAAGTTCACCTGCCCCTGGTGGGGCTCAGAAGGACACTGCTGCCTCCCAACAGTCCAGACTCCCGGCTGGGAAGGTGGACAGGACAGGGGTGGCGCCGGGGACCCAGGGCGGGCAGGCTGACTGCTGACGAGCGCCACAGCCTCATTATGGGGTTGATGAGAAAAGGACCGCACAGCACGTGGTCTGTTATCCGAGCCCTCGGTCGTCACCATGGAGGAGTGTGGCCTGCCAGCAGAGCCGGACCTGTGGGCGTTTACTGATGCTCGACTGACTGGTGGCCGAGGACGCTGACCAAGCCGGGCGCAACTCTTCTCCTCTAGGGCCTTACTTTTTATTTTCTTTATAATTTATTTTTGTTTTGTTTTGTCTGGAAAATGGGGAACTTGGATTCGATCCACAGAGCCCCTCTGCAGAGGTTACTCGGTCTGAAGGGAGCGAGAGGCCAGCAGGCCAGCGAGACGCTTGGTTTCCCCTTCACTTTGAGATGCCCGTGTGCCGTGCGAAGGCCCCTAGAGTCTCGCATCAACCACTCCAATGATGATCGCCTTGCATAAACATGTTCCCCTGCAGGACACTTTTTCCTGCCCTCCACACACTTCCTAACACCCCGTGGCCCCGTGTACCCAAACACACCAGACCAACAGCTTTTGAGGTCCCCTCTAGTAAAGCTCTTCTAACCTGAGATACAATCCCACGCGGGTTCCTAAGGCAGGTCGCTCACAGATCCCCACTCAGGCAGGCTCTCCTGCACACGCCAGTGCGCACGAGCCGGTACTAAAATGCGCAAAGCACACGTCACCCTCTGCAGCCTTCGCTGTGAGTGCACACCCTTGGCTCTCCGCTGCTGGGTGCTGCCTTGCACTGCTACCAACCCAGCTTCCGCAGGGCGTCTTGAAACAAACTGGGCCACCTCCCAAGGCCGTGCTCCGAGGAGATGCCAGTGAGCCGTGCCCAGCTCCCCTTACTGGGATCCCCTGAGTGCTGCTGGGTCTGGGCCCCAGGGCTGGTGCTCAGCGGGAGTAAAGCCTGGTGCTTAGGCGGCCCCACCTCCCTGAGAAGCTCTGCACTTCAGAGTCGCCACCTGCTGAGCTCAGAGCTGCAGTGAGTTTCGATTCCCTGCCACGTGGATTCCAGTGAGGGGCGTGGGTTAATAACGCAGCTTTGCTCCCCACGCCATCTGTGCCTAGAATCCATTAAATGGTCCCATAGTACGCAAAGCTCCGATCTATGTTAAAAGGTGTGCAATTGATATCCCAGTTATCAGAGTTTATATTTGTTGATTTTGAAAATCCACCCTCAAGTTCATCTTATTTGTTCAAGCTAAAGAAACTTCGTTGTATTTATAAACACTATGTAGCATTTTGGAAGAAGGACGTGGCAATCCACTCCCAAGGCAATCCTGAAACAATCAGCCATCGAAAACCCTATGAGGGTTGCTATGACTCAGTAGTACCTAACAACAATAACATTTCAGGGCACTACACTGCAAGACAAGGGAGGCAAAGCTGGAAAATACATAAAGGCAAGCCATTATTTTCTTTGAAATAGGAACAGCTGGCCATCTAATCATGTTTTAAACATTTTTCTAAATAGTCCATAGAGAGAGGTGATTACATTTTAAAATTCCACCTAAAGGATGTAACTTAGCATACCTTGTTTAGGCCATTCATTTCTAGTTTATATACTTCTAGCCAAGGGCATTTTCACATATTTTTGTTATTAGTATTTGTTTAAACAAAGATAGAACACAAGGTTTCACATTTACACAAATCAACTACCAATTTTATTTTTATACTTCTACTTTAGCATATAATGTGCTGCTGTTAAGAGCCACATTTTTGTCTGAGGGGAAATAGTATGCTCTCGTACCTTTTCCTGCTTGTTCTGATCACTAACGGGGCGAGGATGTACTACCCTAGGAAATCCTGTTGGGCAGAGTGTTATCATGACGAACCGCCACAAGATGGCGGCTTCTCAGACAGGGTCACGTCAAACCCGTGTGTGAATAGCCTGAGTGTAAATTTTACCTGAGCATTCTCTCGTGTCTTTGATAAAAAATATGTGTTCAGGAATTTCCTTTTTGATAGGATTTATTCAATTTTTTATATTAAATTTTTTGATGGATTGAAGCGCCAAAGGTCCACTAAAATGAATTTGGCTATAGATGTTTATCTTCTTCCTGCTCATGTCACCTGGAGTTAGAACTGAAGGATGTGCATAGGCACACCTGCACACGCACACAACACACACGCACACACGTGCATGGCCATGCAAGGGACTCATGTAAGGATACTCATGCACATGTGCACGCACGCACACACGTTAGCCTGAGACTTATTGTTTCATAGCTTGGCACCTCAGTTCTAGCAATTGAAGGAGACGATTCCACTGGCCCCTCCCCACCATGCAAAAAGCTCAGGAAAAGAATAAAAAAAGTTGCATGTTAGAGTAACATCTTTTGTGCATTTAGTATTTTGATGAGACAGTCACCGACATGCAGAGAAGAGTCAAAGTCCACTACGTACTAAAAATGGATTTATCGGTCATCACATATAGCCTTATTGTCAACCCCAACCCCTTCTAAAATGAACAATAACAGTGAAGATTAACATAATTAATTCAACATAAAACAGTAGAGAATATAAGTACTTGAAATCTGGAAACGTTGCAGGCTGTTGCAGTAACAGGACCTACAATGAGTCAAAGCAATTTGCTTTATCACTGAACCTATAAAATGAAAACAACTTAGTAACTTACATAGTAAGGGTCATATTTTTCTACATCCAAATTCTATAACATCAATTGCTTCGTGAAACAAGAGTACTACAATCATGTAAATCAGAAAATGTAGTCCTCTAAAATTTCAAGTGTGTGACCACGGGGAAACATGCCAGTGGCCTTCAAAGGCAGTTTTTGCCACCTCGGTCCCCTTAGTGCAGACGGTGGGATTTGGCTGGTGAAATGGAGAGCCCAGGCAATCTTCCCTTGTCTCTAGCTTGGAAATAAGAAGTTGACTACTTGAGTTTAAAGGTTTGGTGCTGCTGTTGTTTTTGAACGAAGCTCAACAATTTTACTTTAGCTGGGAGAAGCAGAGTTCTGGAAATTCCAGGGTCATTTGTGCCTGCCAATGAGATGAGCCTGGGCCTCCCCTAAGACTGAGTGATCCTGAGGGAGAGACGGCTGATAGCACAGGCTGAGGTCTTCTCCGAGAGGAACATCGCCCACAGACAGGCAGGTCGGAGCAGACACGGCTGCACCAGGCGCACAAAGCTCTTGGATGCTCTTGTTGCCCATCTTCATGGATGCCAAGAATACTCCAAGGGGCACTGAAAAAGCTGAGTGACCAGACAAAACTACCAACCAGCCTGACAGCCAGGCTTGGAGACTCCCCCTGGCCGGTTCAGGCCCCCCATCTCCCTCTTCCTCCCCACAGGACAACCTCCCTCTGCCAAACCAATCCCTGCTTCCCGCGGAGGAGGAGAAGTTTCTGAGAGCCATGGATGCCGAGGGGTCAGTAAATGCACCCACTGGAAGCCTGAATGGACCTGGGTGCCAGGGAGCACAGAGGTGGCTCCAGGCTCCTTGGGGCAGAAGGGTGAGATCAGGAAGAGCCTAGTGGAAAATGGGAGTTCTGGGAGAAAACAGAAATAAAACAGTGTCATCATTTCACAGGCCCAGATGCTGTTATTGTTAGATGTCGTCCACTCGGTACCAACTCATAGCGACCCTCATAGGGTTTTCAATGGCTGATTGTTTCAGGACTGCCTTGGGAGTGGATTGCCAGGTCCTTCTCCCACTATTGCGGTGCTGAGAATTGAACTCGGGACCTCAGAGACTGCAACGCAGCGCTCTACCAACTGAGCTAAATCCCAGCCCAAGGCCCAGCTAGTGAATACATATTTTGATTTTATTCTGGCTGATTAACTGGCATTTTTTAATTCAAAATGGCCACTCACAGACTGGAATACCAGCATCAAAGCTTGAAGGGGTCCAAGGTAGTTTCAGGACCATCTCAGAAAAGAAAAGAAAAGAAGCATTAAGAGCACAGAACAGCACTCCTCTGCGTCTCACAGACGTCAGACTGAGAAGAGTCATCTCCCTGCTTTGAACAGGAAGTGGTCTAAGGCTGATACAAGAAAGCCCAGAGGGCTCTGTAGAGTCGGGACAGTTGTGGCTACAAGATACCTGGAGGCCCCATCTCAACAGCACCACAGCACAGGGAGAGCACAGCACAGTTAGAAACACCCGCTTTGCCATAAGGTGATATCACATGACCCTCACTGCACCCATGCTATGGCCTCCCAGACACTGGGGTCCAGCAGCTGTAGACCTTGCCTGCTTAGAACAGGAGAAAGGACGAGTTAAACATTCCCGCAGCAGCCAGGAATACGACGGACTGAAACACTCAGGAGAGCCTGAGAACGAATGAGCAGACAGTTCTCAAATGAAGAAGTTCATAAGGCTAAGAAACACGTAAAAAAAAATGCTCAATATCCCTAGTCATTAGGGAAATGCAAATCAAAACAACTCTGAGATTCCACCTAACTCCAGCAAGAATGGCCAAGATCAGCAAAATGAATACTAACAAATGCTGGTGAAGATACGGGACTGTAAATTAGTTCAACCACTTTGGAAATCAGTACGGCGATACCTCATAAAATCAGAAGTGGGACTATCATAAGGCCCTGCTATACCACTCTTGGGAATATACCCAAAGGGACACAAGTCATCACACCACAGAGACATCTGCATCTCCATATATGATGCAGCACTCTTCACATTAGCAAGGATATGGAACCAACCAAGATGCCCATCAACAGAAGAATGGATAAAAAAATGTAGTACATATACACAATTGAATATTGCTCAGCAATAAAAAAGAAGGAAATAATGTCATTTGTATCCAAATGGATGGTACTAGAGAATATTAAGTGTACAAACAGGCTCAAAAAGAGAAACATGTTATGTTCTCACTCAGAGGTGGGAGCTGGACCTTACTTAAAGGAAGAATAAAAGTAAACATAAACAGATATATAAAAATGCACAGTTTAACAGTGAAGAAGGAAAATATAGAGTAGAAGGGAGGAGAGAAGGAATTAGCACAGGGAAGAGAAGGTTGTGGAAGGTGGGAGCAGGATGGGAAACTATGTAAAGGGATAAAGAGGGAGAGGATAATCTCAATGTAAAAGATGCAACTTCATCAAGGGAAGTTTTTCCCTTCACAAGGAAAACAAGGGAAATTAAACCAATATGTGCATACAAGTTTTACTACACATTTGTCAAAGGTTCCATAAATGTTGTAAGTTGATGAAAGTGTAATCAATAGTGATGCAATAGTTGCACAATGGAAAAAGCAAATACTGCATTCACCCCACCAACATTTATCAATAAAGGCAAAAAAGAAAAAAAAGTTAAAGTTTTGTATTACAATTTTATTGCAAAGCTGTTATACAGTGAAAACAGGTAGTCATTCATCTATCCATTCAACTATCCAGCCAGCCATCATGCATCCATCATCCGTCCATCATCCGACCATCCATCCATCCACCCATCCAGTCTATTACACACATGCACACACACACATTTTTTTCATGGCAAATGCAAGGGGGCTTTCAGTTCTGCCATTAGTAGTTCCTTTGTTGTTGTTGTTAGGTGCCATTGAGTCTTGTCCAACTCATAGCGACCCTCATAGGGTTTTCAATGGCTGACTGTTTGAGGATTGCCTCAGGAGTGGGTTGCCACATCCTTCTCCCATTTTTGTGGTGCTGGGAATAGAAATCGGGACCTCAGAGACTGCAGAGTGGTGCTCTACCAACTGAGCTAAATCCCAGCCTAATAGTTCCCTAGTCCTGTCAAAATCCCACTGTCCCCAAATTGTGGACACATCCTTAACTACTCAATTTCTATTACAACCTTGCTGCCTCTTTTGTGGACAAAATCTAGTCGCTCAGGAGTGTCGCAGCCCTTGTGGCTTGCCACACAGTTGCCTATTTGGTCACGTGCGATGCCTGCTCCCCTGTCACTCACGGTTAGTGCTCCTGCCTAAGGCCCAAGCCACAGTCACTAAATCCTGCACTGGCGTCGTTTCCTCCACTGGCTCAGCCCC
This sequence comes from Pedetes capensis, assembly GCA_007922755.1. Lineage (NCBI taxonomy): Eukaryota > Metazoa > Chordata > Mammalia > Rodentia > Pedetidae > Pedetes > Pedetes capensis. The sequence continues at coordinate 109,013 of VMDO01003968.1, forward strand.
TTGCTGTGGAAGTGCATATTGTCACACCAGCCCCTTAAAAACACATCATCAAGATTGACTACCCGGCTTGGGAGGCGGAGGCAGAGGATCGCAAGTTCGAGACCAGAAGCAGTTTGCGTAACTTACCGAGACCCTGTCTCAAAAAGTAAAAAATGGGCTGGAGGCGCAGCTCAGTGGTCCAACACTTGCAGAGCATGCAGGCTCAAGGCCTTGGGTTCAAACCCCAGTACCCTCCCCCCCAAAAAAAAAGATTCACTACCCAAGCTTCTCCGTGGGTGCTGCCTGACCCCTCACAAGGAAACTCCAGAAAACAGCTGTTCTGTCCTCTGCCCCAACTGCTCTCCGCTGTTCTCTGCCTGGTTCCTCTCCGCTGCTCCCCTGAGACGGGTCTTACTGGAGCTCCACTGCGTGTTTTCTGCTAAACCCACGGAGCTCCCTCCTCCTGTCCCAGTTCTCCAGCTGGCAGCACTTGGCAGCTGGCTGCCTCCTCCCGCAGCTCTGTCTTCGCCTGTCCTGCCCAGCCAGGTCCCCTGGTTCTCTGACAGCCCAGCGCCGCTCCCTTTCCCGATCCATGTCCACTTTTCATTCCCTATCTGGGAGCCCCAAGGAGCCAGGGCTTGGAGCTGCTCTGCCTTGCTCACCCTTCTCGGTGAAGAGACAATCTCAGTCCCTACCACAAGTCAACGAGCTGGGATTTAGCTCAGTGGGTAGAGCGCTGTGCTGCAGTCTCTGAGGTCCCGAGTTCAATTCCCAACACTGCAAAAATGGGAGAAGGACCTGGCAACCCACTCCCAAGGCAACCCCGAAACAGTCAGCCATTGAAAACCCTATGGGTGTCTCTATGAGTTGGATACCGACTCGACAGCACCTAACAACAACAACAAACCACAAGTCAAAGGCTCCCAGGCTCGGATCTGTCCTCAGCCACCTGTTCAGCCTCTGTGGACCTCAGGTAAAGTGTCTCCAAACCAGGCTCCTGCCACCTCGGTCTGTACCCAGAACAGCTCCCTAATTCAAGGTGGGCAGAGAAAATCTCAGAGCCAGTGCTCTGCCTCACTTTCTTTGGACCACCCCAAACCAATCCCTCCTGGCTCAGGAGCCTGTACAGGAGTCAACAGGTGCCCTTGACCCTCACTGCTTCCCCGCCACGTCGCCTCTCACCTGACTTCATCCCACAGGCTTCTTCCTTGTCCCCATGTGGCATAATTAACATGGCCAGAACAAGCTGGATCGAGTCTACTTGGACCCACCTGTGTCTTTCCACCCCTGAAAAGCCACCTGGTCCCATGTCATCAGCTCCTCCAGCTGTGCCCTTCTTCCCTTCCAAGTCCTCCTCATGCCTGCTCCTGGTCACTCTCTCTCTCATTCTCAGCTGCCTGGCGCTCCAGTCCTCCGAATCCCCTCCTCCCCCACGGGATGTGAAAGGTCCCCCACTCCCGCTGGCCCTGCCCAGGCCATGCTCTGCTATCGCGTGTCTGCCTGGCACCTCCCACAATGTGACCCACTCCAGAGTTACTTTTCCTTTCCTCCCTCCCAGGAATGTGGACTCGAAGAGGGCAGGAAGGAGTCTGCCTTTTTGGTCTGGGCTCTAGTCCCACAATGACAAAAGTAAATGGCTTAGAGTGACACTCAGTACAGTTCGCTGAGTGAGTATCTCACACTTTAATACAAGAAATTTTCAACCCCCAAAATCTACATTATAACTTCAACGTCTATGGTTCGTTCATAGAATTACATTATGCCGTGCAACGTTCCATACCACGCAACATTGGGAGTAGGTGGACGCGTGCACTCGCGTGTAGACAAGTAATGCTTATTTCTTCTCTTAGACTCAAGCTTTATGAGAGCACTGTCTCCCTCTTTCTAAAATTAGCCATGGCTTCCAGGAGACCGGCTGCACAGTGTAGGAGTAGATATTTTTGAATTGATAATTCAATTATTTAAGACCCAGGAATTCCTTCAATATTTAATAAGTGTGGTGACTGTGATACAACTGAAGTGTATTTACTAACACATTAGTCCATAAAGTTGTACCAGGAGCTAGATAGCTAGATTCCAATCTATCCTTTACTCACAGAAGGACAATTAAGCCCACTAAATCCAGGTGACCTGCTCAAGGGAAGAAAACTAAGAAATAAAAGATCTTGCATACTATGCAAGGCTTTTTATTTTTGATACCCATGGCTTAAAGTATTATTAAGTTATATCCTAAACACTAATTAAAATCAAACTATGCTCAAAGTTCATAAAATAGTTAGTGTGTTTTTCACATATATGATTCATTTTAGAATATTTACCAAATTATATTGGACAAGAAAGCCTAAACCATAAGCAGGTCCTTAATATTCATTGAAATTCTATCCCAAGATATTTTTAATCTTTAAATTTATAATTGCCAGAAATCTCATAATTATATCCATAAACACTATAAATTATTAATGAAGAAAATCAATGACTTCTCTGGGTCTCATAAGTAAAAACACAGCCAATTTAAAAGCTGTTGAAATAAATCCTTCACTTTTTTGACTCTCCCTAAGTCTTTCCTTCTCTTATTTGAATAGTTTTTGCATTATCACAATGTACTTTTTGCCGATGATAACAGATTATAGATTCATTAAGGTTGAGCCACGATCACATTTAAAATTAGACCCTGTCACTCTTGGAGCCTTCTATTTTCTGTTGTTGTTGTTTTTGTTAGGTGTCATTGAGTCCTGACCAACTCATAGAGCCCCTCATAGCATTTTCGATGGCTATATTGGAACTGCTTCGGGAGTGGACTGCCACGTCCTTCTCCCATTTTTGTGGTCCTGGGGATAGAACCCAGGTCCTCAGAAAGCAGCATTCTACCAACCACTTGCTTAGGTTTTCTCCCTTTCAGCACCACCATTAGCATTTAGCTTTCATCATACTCCACAGAGCAGCAGCTATGAAATCTGGGAGAAAAGCCAAGCTTCTTGTCAGGGGTTACCCTTAATTAGACATTTCTCCGCTGAGGGTTTATCTCCACAGAGTGTCACGGAAGGACACGGACACATTAGGAGTGGCATGAGTTATAAACACATCCGTGCTGCGTGGGCATGGGACTCAAAGGCTTGTCCTGGCCTCTCTGAGAAGCTCCAGCCATCCTGGGAGGCAGCCCTGGGGTGTACCAGAGCAGAGAGGCTGACACAAACTCGGGGCTCAGAACCTCAGGTCAGAACTCCCCTTAGACATCAGGACATCACCTCGTGGCTCAGGTCCATTGTGTCCATCCAAGAGAGGCAGACATTGGCCATACTAGTCTTCCAAGGTAGATGGAAATATTACGATCCCAGGAGTCAGGGTGGAGAGGGGAGGTTAGAGAGGTCATTCTGTGCTCCCATCCTCCAGGAAACCGGAAGGAAAGACTATGTTCCTTCATGTCTGAGTAAGTGTAACATGATGGCTGTTGTTGTTGTTAGGTGTCGTTGAGTCCGTATCCGACTCATAGCAACCCTCATAGGGTTTTCAATGGCTGACTTTAGGGATTGCCTTGGGAGTGGATTGCCAGGTCCTTCTGCCATTTTTGTGGTGCTAGGAATCGAACTCAGGACCTCAGAGACTGCAAAGTGGTGCTCTGCCAACTGAGCTAAATCCCAGCCCCCTAACATGATGGCTACGCTGTCTTTAATTACTCTTCTACCTCTGCATGTAACCCCTCCAACTGCTGAGCCAGTTCTCCCCCTGCCAGCACACCCTCCAGCCATGAGCCTCACAACCAAGTCTGCATTTGTGCGCCGCAGTCCGCAAGCCCAGGCTGAAGCATAGGATCAGTAGTCATGGGTCAGTGACAAAGGAACTGAGCATACTTGATCCAGCCACAGTCTCTGCCAGAATAGACAGGTTTCTACCTAATGGGACTGTCTGGCCAGGAAAATGGTCCCGCGCATCCACAATGTATTCCATAAAATTCAAACATTGACTCCACATATCTGTATTCTATGGAAGTTTGTGAAAAGCACAAGCCAAGTCCAACCCCTCCCTCCTTCCTTCCCTCCCTTCTGCATTCCACCCCCTCCTTCCTCTCTTTTGAAGCAGCTAATGGCTTTGTAGAACAAAGGCAGCCCCTTGCGGAGAACTGGTACCTGCCCAACAGGGGAGGTTCTGATGGACCCAAGCAGAAACTCTCCAGCCCTCATAGTCACACTTCTGATGCGTTCAGGATTTCCACTTTGAAGTTTGTTCAAGGTTTCCACTTTGATATTTGTTTTAATCTCCAACTTTTACCTCTTCTCTAAATTTCAAGATGCTATCATACTGGAAACATGTGCCCTTTAAATAATACATTATCTAGATAAAATTATTGACTTGGCTCTTCTCCATCCAAAGCTGAAAGATCCGGATGGCTCTTGGGATTCTAAGTACAGTTACCTGTCTGGAAGAAAATGAGGAAAAGGGGGTTTAATCTCTACATCTTGCTTTCTTTCCTGAAATTCTTACTCAAAACTGAAGGGGACGTTATCCAAGTGTGATTTAAGTTTAGAATCAAGGATGAGTAAGGGTTACAGGAGAGCTCTTAGGCGAACTATTTTTAACAGCGACAAGATTATTGTCACCATCCACCACCAGGTAAAAGGCCCAGAGTGATGCTGGCAGTGGCCTTAGAGGGCCAGCTACCTTGTAGAACAAGGATAGGCATTATTTCTTTCCTGATTCATTTCGTTAGAGGGCAAATTCTTGGACAAGGGTAAAAAGAGGAACAGGATATTGAAGTTCGTAAGGATTCTTTGTTCCAAGGAGTTTCTGTAGTCAAGTATGATTTTGTTATTCATCAGCAAAGGAGGGGACAGGAAGCAGGGGAAAGTGGTGGGATGGCTCAGATGCACCTGCAGATCAAAATCACATGTGTGTCTCCCTAGGTTTATTAAAGCCCATTGTTCCGTGGGCTGGCTCTGCACTACACAGTTGGAAGACACTGCTGCTAATCTACCATGCCCTAGCTCAAGAACAATGGCATGCATTTTAATAGAAGCAGCAGTATTCATATGGAAAACGTAGCGTTTTCCCATTTCTCTTTTTCTTTTTGAAGTTAACACTGTTGTAACAGGAAAGATTGGTTTATGTATAGACGGACTTCCAGCTATCCATGCACCTCATTTAGGACATGGACTTTAAAAGTCCTTCTTCTGTGTCTTATCTATATAGTTCAAAGTGCTACCATTAGGGTTTCTTAACCACTAATTGCCCTGGCTTGAATGTGTGTGCACCCCTAAACTGGCACAACCCCCAAGGTGATGATGTTAGGAAGTGGGACATGGGAGGTGATGGGAGCATTACTTATAGTATTTGTACTCTTTCACAGAAGCACAGAGAGCTTCTTGTCCATCCTACAAGGAAACATGGTCTATGAACCAGAAAGCGGGTCCTCATCAGACACAGACCTGCTAGCGCCTTGACCTTCAATTCCCAGCTGCTAGACCTGTAGAAGGGCTGGGATTTAGCTCAGCTGGTAGAGCACTGCCCTGCAGTCTCTGAGGTCTCGGGTTCAATTCCCAGCACTGCAAAAATGGGAGAAGGGCCTGGCAATCCACTCCCAAGGCAATCCCGAAACAGTCAGCCATTGAAAACCCTATGAGGGTCGCTATGAGTCGGATACCGACTCGATGGCACCTAACAACAACAACAACAACAACAGACCTGTAGAAATGAATGTCTACTCTTGATAAGCTACACAGCTCTAGAATTTTGCCATGCAGCTTAAAGAGACTAGTACATTGATACGATAAAGACATTGTATGAGGTCACTGTTGAGATAGCCAAATAATACCTGTGGGAAATGGCATTCCTAGGGGGCCCCCATCCTTTCCTTAGCCTGGGGTGGTGACGTGATTATCATTTCACTAGATATAAAGACCTCGTCCTAGAATTCCAGGTGGAAGCAGTGTCTGACACCCTGGGGACCTGTATAAAATACCTTCTCCTCTGCTGTCTCCTAAGTCCGGGTGCCCAGAGGGCATCTGACCTTCAGCGCCATGACATGTCCTATTCCTGGGAGCCAACTTGAACAGCAAGGTGACCCATGGCTCAGGCAGAAGTTTCCAGCACTACTCTGTGTTGAGCTAAGCATGGTCCCTGCTTTCAACTTCTCGGGCTGGTATAACAAACCTTGATCTCTGTTGAGAATCTGAGATCAAGATGCCAGGGTGCCAGGTCCCGGCTACAGGTGGTCCATTCTCACGTGGCCCTTCCTCCCTATCTATGTGCAAGAGAGAAACCAAGCCCTCTGCCATTGCTTCTCACACTGGCACTAAACTCCTCCTCACGGTGACCCTCATGACCTCACCTGACCCCAACGTCCTCCCCAGAGCTCCATTTCCAAAGTGTATCACACTGGTGGCATTGTCAAGTCCTTAGCATGGGAATTCAGGGACTGTAAACACTTGGTCTATAACCTGCTCTCCACCAAACCTTCAGGGAAAGGAAATTCTCTTCCTCTATCGCATAATCAGGACTCATTTCCTGTCTGGTCCCTGCATGTGTGACCTGGGTTTCAGGTACTGATCTCTCCTAGTGCAAATGATAGACAGGACCAGGGGTGACAGATAGCAAATAAACAGCTTCATTTGTATTTGTCAGAGTCCACAGGAAATATTATAAAGCCTACATAAAAATACATTAGAAGAAAGAAACTATTTTTGATTTAGGCCATGATTTATGTTCATTTGTCAATGCTGTGCCTCATATTTTACCCTGGGCACTTGTTGTTAGGTGCCATGGAGTCATGTCTGACTCATAGCAACCCTCGTAGGGTTCCCTTAGCACACCTAATATCCCAACTCTTTCTCTTAAGCCCACTTCTACATGCATCTGGTAAGGGTGATTGGAAATCTAACCCATTTGCTGATTTTTTTTTCTAAGAAAACAAAATACCCTAAAGAATTTTAAATAAATGAATATAATCTACTAGAAATGGCCAGCATATCATGACCATTTTTGTATGAAGAGTCCATGCCGTCTTTCCATGGAGGATTTACTCTTGAGCCTGGACTGATGGACACCCCATGGTCAAGACATGCACAGGACCTTTTCAAATGTCTCAGACTGAGCCCAGGTTCCCCCACAGCGCCCTTTCACCATCCTCATGACTTCCAGCCTCCAACGCAGCAAGAGGAACGGGACACAGCGGGGAATGGACGCGCTCTCAACTCTTCCCTCATTCCTTAAATATATTGGAGTTTTATAAGCTGTGAACCCTCAGGGGACATGGAGGGAGAAAGCCCTGCCATGCTTCCTTCTGATGACCAGGGGGACAGCCTGAGAGTCAGAGAGGCACAGCAGCGACCCCATCCCATGGGCCATTTCTGTCTAACCTGGTTACCAAAACGCCAGGTGAGCCAGGGAGCAGCCCGGCAAAGGACAGGCGGTGGTGGCTCTGAGCAAAGAGGCTCATGGAGGCTGCTTTTGTTTTTTAATTCTTTTCTTATTTCTTTTTCTTCCGTGCAAGTGTCCTGTGGGCCCAACACCTGGTCCCAAAGGGTGGGACTGGGTGATAAACAGCCTATGTTATGGGTAAGCTCTTCCCTCCGGAACTCAATGCCACAGTCTACACACAAGGCACATGAGCTGGCATCCTGTCCCACGTCCACCCATCACCTGTCCCCAAGGGCAGGGCTCTGGATTCTCGCAGATACCAGAACGGAGGACGCAGACACAGACAGAGGAGTTTACTGCCCAAGTCAGACAGGAAGCTGGGAAAGGGTGGTAGATGAGGCAGATTTCCAGTGTGCAGCCAGTTAAGAATTCTGTCCTCCTGCAACCCCTAAGACCCTCTAAGAACCAGGTGGCTGGTTGGTAGAGCGCTGCTCAGCAGCAGGCCTGGGTTCCATCCACAGCGCTGCAAAAACGGGAGAAGGACCTGGCAGCCCACTCCTGAAACAACAGTCAGCCATTGAAAACCCTATGAATACCAGAGAAGCATCAACACAGTGCCAGGCATGCACAGCTTTGGGAGGTGTTTTGTTCTGTTGTACATACGGTCACTATGAGTCAGACTCAACTTGACACCACCTAATAACAACAACAATAACAACAATGACAAAATAACATGGGTTTCATTTTGGGGCTACACTAGGTATCTGAGATAATTTGGTCAAAAAAGGTAATTTGGTGAGAGAATATGATTGACAATTTCCAACCTGGCTGAGAGATTTAATTTTAGGGTCTAAAACCACGTACAAAAAGAACACCTCCTCAATTAATGTCAAATTAATGAATGCAGATGAGCTTATTTAAGCTCTGAAATATTTCTTGTTCGTAAATCAGGCATGGTAATCTTGCCTCAGAAGACTTAGGATATAAGCACGTACAACTGGCATCTTTGTAGGGTGGGCATTTGCTAAATTCCCATCCAAATTATGAAGTGTGTGTTGATTTCCAAATCCGTAATTCACTGAGTATAAGGGAAGAGAGGTGTTACTGATTCATAGGAAGCAATGATGTGGATTCAGACTGCAGGCAAGGTACCCAAGGCTTTGCTCAGAAGCCAGTCCTGAAGCAGCCACACGTGGGCCAGTGATTCCCTCGCCCCTGCACTCTAAAGTGGCTGCCCAACGGCTCCGTGGATCTGTGGGCTTCCTGTAGAGAATGTAACCTTCCTCAGGTGGCGGCCACACCTTCCCCTTCCCACCCTCCAACACCAAGTAGCTCTGTGCACAGAGACTCCCACGTTCTCCCCAGCAGCAGCACCCCTGTGTGGCAGCAGGGGAGGCCCCACTTCAGCCCCTGCTGCTCCATGGCTTATCTGGGGGTCAATTACAGCCTAGCACCACATAAAGATGCCCCAGCCAGTGAGAGGCTGCAGACATGAGAGTGGACCCAGAAGACTGGGTCATCTCACACCCTCCAGCCTTTCGTGGTTGGAGAAAGGCCACTGTGATGTTTGCACAGTGATGGAATCACCAGGTGGTGCCTATCTGCAATGGTGGCCCAGTCGCTAAGTGGAACATGACTGCACTTCACAAGGCAGCCATCTGTCCCCTTGGTCCTGGAGAGGGTCCCAGTGGAGCTTCTGTGTGATCTATACACCCTGAATGCACCAGACCTTGTCAGAGAGTCAGTACTGATAGCAAAGGCCTATGGGAAAGATCACCCTTGTCTATGCTTCCTGGCCTGCAGCCGTAGCCCTGAGGCATCGGATCCCGTCAGATCTCGGACGCTAAGCAGGGTCGGGCCTGGTTAGTATTTGGATGGGAGACCCCCAGGGAACACCAGAAGCTGTAGGCTTGGGAGAAGGACCTGGCAACCCCCTCCCAAAAATCAATCTGCCATTGAAAACCCTATGAACAGCAGAGAAGCACTGACAATAGTGTTTCACCTGTTGTATGCAGGGTCGCTATGAGTCGGATACCGACTCGATGGCACCTAACAGCAACAACAACGCTTCCTGAGGTGTAAACCCTCTGACGTCAGGAGTGAGCCTTGTCTTAGCCCTGCTGTTTGGGCAGATGCTGGAAGTTAATGAGAGCAAGGGCTGCTGAGCGCAGCCCCCAAGACAGGCGCTGGTCTCAATGCCCCTTTCCATGCGGGCAGTGGCCACAGGAAGGGGCTGTCATGATACTTGCCTTTCAGAACCTCCAGATAATGGAATTAGGTCATCTGTCTAAAGTCAACCAGGCCCTACGTGACGGAACAGAAGCTATCTCAGGCAGGGGCTCCCGGGCTTTTATTCCTAAACGGATGCCAGGCCACACCCAATAATGTGAGAGGGCGAGGGGGCTCTCCCGGGAAGAGGCTGCTTCTCACAACAGTGCCTCAGGCTCCTTCAGGACAGGGCAGCCATGCAGCAGGAGGTCTGGGTGGTGGCCCATGGGGCATGGGGTAACTGTGGCCCTCACCTGGAGAGACAGAGCTCTCCAAGAGCTTAGCCCTAGGCTGTGTTCTTTGTACAGTTTTTACCGATAATGAAAGTCGGGATGAAAAAACTTATTCCAATTCTGTGAGTTGTTTTTACTCTAGTATCCGTGTGTGAGGGGTGGGCATTTTCTCATACAGACAACATATTTTTTTCAAGTTTGGGATGTGTAAGGAAAATAAGGTGCCAGGCGCCAAGGTCCATGCCTGTAAGCCCAGCAACACGGGGGGCAGAGGCAGGAGGATGTGAGTTCTAGGACAGAGGCAGCCTGTGCATCTTAGCGCGACCCTGTCTCAAAGTAAAAATAACAGTGGGGTTGGGGGTGCAGCTCAGTGGTAGAGCGTGTGCCTAGCATGTACAAGGCCCTAGGTTCAACTCCTAATACTTCAAAAAAGAAAGAAGGAAAGAAGGGAGGGAAGAAGGGAGGAAAGAAGGAAGAAGGAAAGAAGGAAATAAAGTAAAATTATTTTATCTTTGCTAAGTTCCACCCATTATAGTTTCTAGATATTTTCAACATCTTGGTGGATACTCACCACCATGACCCTACTACCCCCTACCTGGTCTTACATCAAGCCACCCCTGGGATTCACCCTGTCTCTTAGACAGATAAAGCCCTACTTAAATAGCATGGGTGCCCTTCTACTGCATGTAGAATAAAGCTCAATGCCCTCCGTGTGGAGGGCACAGCCGTAAACAGCCTCAGGCCGGTCTTCTCCCATCAGCCCTTGTCACCCCTGGAACTTGCTCCACTCACCCTTGTGCCTGCATTACCCAGCCTCACTCTTATATTTGAGCCTCAGGTATCAAGGGAGGTCCTCCTGCTTCGTAACCCCCTCATGCCTCCTGTCCTTCTCCATAGCACTTCGTGCCTTCCCCCAAAGCCTCTGTCCGTGAGGCCCTCCTGACTCCGCCATGACTCATCTGTGGAGCATCTGTCCCCCAGGATGGGGAGGTCTCTAGCTCACCAATGTATGCCTGGGCTTGGCCCAAAGGGTGGCATAGAACAGGCCCTCAACAAATACCCACAACCCAACTTTAACGCCTTATTGTTGTTGTTGTTAGGTGCTGTCAAGTCCTGTCCAACTCATAGCGACCCTCACAGGGTTTTCAGTGCCTGACTGTTTCGGGATTGCCTTAGGAGTGGATTGCCACGTCCTTCTCCCATTTTTGCGGTGCTGGGAATCAAACTCGGGACCTCAGAGAGTGCAGCGCAGCGCTCTACCAACTGAGCTAAATCCCAGCTTTTAACGCCTTATAGTGGAGAGGAAAAATGATTCATTGCACAAAATCCACACACACACACACACAAAAATGGCTTGACTTACATCCAGATTAAAAAATCGGATTGGAGGTGATTTTTAATGAGAAATAAAGAGAGAAAGATGGAGATAGAACACAGAAAAGAGAGGTCATCCGTCACAGAGTTACTTCTCTCTGCTCTACCAATGGACAAGACACAATTTAAGCTGTCAAAAGGATTTAAATGCCAGCTAGGTTTTTAAAGCAAATGAGACAAATTAATTTGCCTCTTGTTTCTACACCTTCTATCTGAAATTAAAGGGTCAATTACTTTATATAACCGGGCATAAATTTTGCATCACCACCAATTCCCAGCATAAGTTTTTATTAGCATAAGTCTACCAAATTAGATATACTTCTCAAAATGATAGGTTAAGAGCACACCTGGAAGTGGAAGAATTGTAACTTTTTAAGGAAATTAGATAAGAAAATTTGCAGTCTTTATGAACGCCATCGAATTTATATGCTTTATGGTGAGGGGCAGAATAGAAAATTCACAGTGGTGTCATTATAAATGATTAGTAAACATGAAATTGTGCAACCTCGGTGGTAATAAAAGAGCTGTAAATTAAACAAGGAAACATTCCCCCCCTTAGCAAATGAGTGAAGAATAAAATCTATCATAATATAGCAAGCCAGAAGAGGGCAATTGTAGTGAACATACATTAATGCAGATTTCTGGAGAATAACTTCGCAATGTTAGCTAGGCACCCTCAAATGTTTTTAACTACTATTTCCCCCTTCTTCTGTAAGTTATGTTGAAACAAGACTCAGGATCATGCACAAAGATGAAAATCAAGCAGGCTGTTGCTACTCCAAAGGACATTTCTGTGTGACTGGGAAAGGTCCTGTGTCTTCAGGTGGATAAGTCACAGCCCCGAGCTGTCCACCTATGAGTGGGACCAGCCCTGGACGGACAGATGAAAATTTACTCACCCATGGGGGTCGATGAGGGGACTGTTATCATCATATTTGAATACATGTGAGATCATTAGGTAATTACAGCAAAGCACTGTTGTTGTTGTTGTTGTTGTTGTTGTTGTTGTTGTTGTTGTTAGGTGCCATCAAGTCAGACCCAACTTATAGGGACCCTATGTACAACAGAACAAAACACTCCCCTATGCTGTGCCATGCCCGGCACTACATCAGTATTTTTCTGCTATTCATAGCGTTTTCAACAGCAGAATAGGGATTGTTTTGGGATTGCTCTGGGATTGTTTTGGCAGGAGTGGGCTGTCAGGTCCTTCTTCCATTTTTGCAGTGCTAGCGATCAAGTCCAGGACTCAAAGTGTGCAGAGCAGAGCTCTACCAACTGAGCCAAACCCCAGCCCCATGCAAAGCATTACGACAAAATATTTAGTCATTAAAATTGATGATTTGAAAGCTTTTTAAACCTACAAAAATGAACAACATAGAATGCTGCATGAAAAATCAGAATGCAAGATCTTTGTACATAATACAAGCACTCCCATGTTAAAGTGCAAAGTGCAAAGGACACCGGGGAGGTCAGGTTCAAACTGCGCAGCTTGCCAGGGACATGCAGAGAGCAGGTGAGCAGACGTCTGCTCCTGCGGAGGAGGAAGGGCCAAGCCTGGGGGGCATATGAGAGACAGGGAGGCGGTGGTCACAGGCTTGGTCTTTTCTCCCCTGGTCTCATGAGCCGCATCTGATTCCCGTGAGGAGCAGAGGCTGGGCGGCAGCAGCAGCAGCTGCCTGAGCTCTTTGGAAACCTGTTCAGTGCTGCATAGAACCCCGAGGACCAGAATGGGCCTCAGAGAGAAGCACTCTTCTGCCACCTGTAGGGCTCCTCTGCCTTACTGTGCACGAAGGTCCCTCCCTGAACTTCAGGCCTCAAGTTTAAGTCAGGGAAAGTCATTAGTGAAAGTACCGTGTGTGAAAAACACACCTTGTAAGATGCGCTGTGTTCTAGACATCATTACCTTAGGCTCAATATGTTGTTGTTCTTGTTAGATGCTGTTGAGTCGGTATCCGACTCATAGCGACCCTACGTACAACAAGCGAAATACTATTGTCAGTGCTTCTTTGTTATTCACGGGGTTTTTAATGGCAGATTGATTTTTAGGAGTGGGTTTCTGGGTCTGTCTCCCAAGCCTATAGCACCTGGTCTTCTTAGGCGGTCTCCCATCCAAGTACTAACCAGGACCAGGCCCAACCCTGCTTAGCTTCCAAGATCTGACTGGATCGGATGCCACAGGGCTATGGCTGCAGACAGGCTCAGTATAGTGATCGCCTAATTTTGAACAGTGCATTTATATTACATTTGTAACCAGATAAACAAGGGGGGAAAGTATCCACAAATAGATAAATGAGTAAATAAATTACCCACGGAGAAGTTGCCATGAATTTTTCCTTAGCCATTGTTGTTAGGTGCCATCAAGTCATGTCCAACTCATAGCAACCCTCATGGGGTTCTCAATGGCTGATTGTTTGGGGATTGTTTTGGGGAATGGACTGCCACATCCTTCTCCAATTTTTGCAGTGTTAGGGAACAAAGTTGGGTCCTCAGGAAGTATGAAGCAGCGCTCTGACAGCTGAGCTAAACCCCAGCCCTTCCTTAGCCATAGAAAACATGAAAGAGTATTGTAATTCCTTAGAGCACACACAGATTATATTGTACCTGATTAACTTTTGGCTAAATTTTTGCCTCATGCTATTGTGTATCCATAAACTGAGTCTACAAACCTGACTAGGTATCAGTCATATTATTATTCTACTTAGTATCCAGTGAGGGAATAAACAGAAACATAAACTCAAACAAGGTTATTTTACAATCAAGTAGACATGGGGAAGGAAGCGGAGAGGAGATTGGTTACCGCTTGGATCTGTGGTAATGTCTCCCCACTTTGTAATCACATGGTATTGGTGCGGGGTTTCCTAACCAAACTGATCACCTCTTACTAGAGCCAGTAGCGGAATTTGGGTACTTACTAGACACACAGAATTCCATTCTCTGCCACAGGGTGAGAACCCACATTTTTATCAAGTACGGGTTATCTGCGTCACCTTGGAGTCTGGGGGTCCTGGGGGAGGGGAGAAGGCTGCCATGTGCCACTGAAGCCCATGGGCTTCTGGGTACACAGGGATGGGCTCAGTGGGTCTGTGCAGCAGGAAGCTTTCAAATTTCTAACAACTTCATTGATTTAGCCTGGACAGACCACGTGAGCATCGCAGCCAAGATTGAAATGCCCAGCTGAGGAGAGAGGCACCAGAGGATGGTCAGCCAAGGTCTATGGGAACAAAATGGCCTGGTTGATGTCATCACAAAGCTACACAAGGTGCCTGGGCCCCTAACAGCTGAGACTCCAGTGGGTAAAGCCTTATGAAGAAATGCTCTTACACTAAACATATGCATCAGAAAAAACAATAGCACACTTTCTGTGTCACAGGTGGAAGATTAAAAAGATGATCTCATAGGAAAGTGTGGGATGGTGAAGATCTGAGGCTAGCAGAGGCTGCAGGGGGAACAAAGGGAGGCGGAGGAACAGCTAGGGGGAATGCACTAGGCAGGGCCACTGCAGTTTTCAACCACTCATATATTTTATAGAGGAGAGGAGGGGAGTTGAAAAGTTCCACGGATACACCCCACAAAAAACGACAGATGTTTAAGGAAATGGGAATGCGAATCAGTCTGATTTGATTATCGCACGTTATGCACAATTATCAATGACCACATCATACTACATATATATGTGCGATTATGTGTCATCTAAAACATTTTAAGAACTTGAAGATGTGCATGGAGATAGCACCGACGTGGTCCTTTCCATTCCTACCAAACCGGAAGAGAAAGCTACAAGGGTATGGATGTACACATTTGTAGATTCTAGAAATACTCCAAGAGTGTCATCAAATCAAATCAAGGAAATTCTCTTCATTTGAGGCATAATGGGGAAATGTCATATATGGGGAAATGTCATATTTCTACTGCTGTCGATTTCCCTGCCAGAACACTGCACTCCAAATCTTATTTTCCCCTTAAGGACTGATGGGACTTCTTAAATGCCAGATTGAAATTATGGTCCTTATTTTTACGTATCATCCGTCTATTTCTAGAAAACTCAGGTACCTCAAGGATCCCTTTCAGACTAAGAGCTTTACTAAAGAGGAAGTGAAGGGCCCTATTTTCCTCACCCGAATTCCTTCAGAGGGAGGGATGCAGTGCGCAAGCACAGGAGGAAGCCTAGGACTCCTTGCACTGAGCCCATGAGGGGCAGGTGGGTGAGTGATGTGTCTTCATGAGCGGGTGAGTGCAGGGGTGAGGTGGAGGAAAGGAGAGAGAGGAGGGAGATGCAAAGAGGAGGGGGAAGAGGGAGAGAGGAGGGGAAGAGGATGCTGAGATGGAGGGGCAAGGCAGGCGTAGGGTGGGGGGAAATTGGGAGAAAATTGGCAAAAAAAACCCAAACTGGGAAAACGGCTTTTGAAGATCTGGTTTGTAAATTAGAAATCTAGGGAGAATTAAAGTAACTCGATTGGACATTTGTACAAAACTCTTCACAAATCCTCCAAACTTAATTGAACAATTGGACTTAAAGCTGATTGGCTCAGGCCATTTCCAGGGGTGAGCTATATAAGGAGCTGCACTGCAGCAGCTCCCTTGCTCTCCACCCAGACCACTGACTAAGCAAGAACTCTCTCACCCGGACCTTAGGTAAGAAAAGAATTCTCTCTCACCCGGAACACCAAAGAGGAAACAACTTTCTCTCCTGCCTGGGCCACCGATGAGGAAAGATCTCTCTCTCTCTCTCACCCGGACCACCAAGGAGGAAAGAACTCTATCTTGCCCGGACCACCTAGGAAGCAAGAACTCTCTCCTCCTGACCACAGAGACCACCAACATGGAAGCATCTTCCCTTGAGGCAGTATAAGAGCTGCTAGCACTTAATGCTGTATGCTTTGGGTTTTTTCTCTACCCTGATAAGGGCAGAGAAATAAAGAGCTGTGTTTATCCCTGCAAGGCAAAAGTGCCCGCCGGCATCTCGAGGGCCTCAGGAGTCCACGCCCCTCACCCGAGGGTCCTGAGTGAATTGTGTGTAGTATCGTGTGTGGTGATGCCGCTTGTCTGAACATCTGGGCGGGCTGGACAGGGAGGTGCGTGCCCCACAGCATGGGGCAAGAGGGGTGGGCTCACTGAGGGCTCAGGCCCTCGCCCACCTCTTTGGCCATCATGAGCTTCCCTTTGGAGAGCAGCAGTAAGGGGCGGGACAGCAAGTGAGCTGAAACCTGCTATAGTCACCAGAAACCCTTGGAAGGAGCGCAACACAATGACACCAGGAACACAGAGCATCAACAGGCATATTTTTCACCCATGGTTCTCTAGCTAATGACTTCCCCTAAGCTGTTAAAATGCATCGCCTTTCTGAACAGTTCAACTTCTCAGGGCTGTGGGCAGGGTGGCTTCCCAGAGAGCAGGATGGTCCAGGTCCATGAGGGGTTCTGCACTTGAGTCAATGCCTGGCTATTGCTGCCTCAGAATTCTCTGTAAGTTGTGAACAAATAACACTCTATTTTCTTTTGTACTATGTCTTGAAAATGATGAAAATGGTTATGGAGATAAGATTATTTTATACTTTAAAGAAAATTGTAATACTGTTTCAAAAACTGCAAAGTGTACCTAGAATTTGTCCAGATGGCTTTTCCACAAAATGATGGCTTAGGATGTTTTTTTCTGAATATGATGGATCTAGGTTTGTGTAGCAGGAACAAATTCCTATAAAAGCTGAGACAATCAAAAATCCACAAAGGAAATCAACCCATTTTTAAGTAAGTTGAAATTGAAAGACACTGAAAGACCCCACCTAAAACTGTAACTGCCTGGGACGGCTGGCCCCAATACCAGGAAAGTGGGCCAGGACAGAAAGTCCCGTATCAGAAAGTACCAGAGGGAGGGAAAGCCCCGTATCAGATCTGGCAATAACCACGAACCGCACTTTTTTGAACCGTGCTTTTTGAAATCCCTGCCACAACCCCCTGACATGTTTTCCCGCCACAACCCCGCGCCTTTTGAAATTCCCCGCCACGACCCCTGATATGTTTTGAAACGACCAATAACCATGCTTCTGCTTCTGTAACCGCGCTTTTGCCTATAAAAGAACCATCGCCCCTTTGCCCTGCGTGCTCAGTCATCCAAAGACTGGAGCGACCGCAGGCTCCTGTGTGAACAATAAAGCTGCCTCTTGCGTTTGCATCGCGTGGCTCGACTTTGGTCCTTGGGCTTGGGTCTCCATCCACGAGAGATACCCTCCGGGGGTCTTTCAAAATAATGAGTGACATATTAAAACAGACTGATAAGAGTTTTGACATCAAACATTCGTGAATTTACTAACAAAAATCACAAGGAACCACACCATTTGAGTAAGGCTATTTTTCTAATGCTTTTTTTTGAAAAAAGTAGAAGTTATCAAAGGATAGTTATTGGATAACATTAGTAGTAGTAGTAGTAGTAGTAGTAATAATAATAAAAATAATAAATTATGAATATAATAATATATAATATATAATAACATAATATAATATAAAATAAATATGTAATAGTATAATAATAATAATAATAATAATAATAATAATAATAATAATAATTTTTAAAAAACAGGACAAAGAAGAATAGTGAGGAAACCTGACAACATAAAGGAAGAGCACAAAAGGGCACTTGAATTTTAAACAAAGGCTTACAGAACTCAGAACTGGATGTCAGTTTAGAAATAATCCAGGAGAATGACTTTTTAAACACCTGCCAGCACATCAACCTTCTTAAAATAATCTTCACGGAAGAAACCTTAGGTTTTGTTGCTGCTGCTGAGTGCTTATTAAAAACTATAGAAAGGCTTAGCTTAACTGGAGCATTAATTTGTTATTCAAGAAATATCGATGGAGCTCCAATGGTGTGCCAGGTGTCATTGAAAGAGGTGCAATGAGAAGCAGGAAGCCCAGGGCAGCCCACGGAATGCAGAGTCTAGAGGAGGGCATGTCAGTGCAGAGGCAAAGGAATACATCGCACGGTCATGAACGTCAGGCTCCCTTCCCCACCCTTTGCGCCCCTCAGCACAGTGTGCCCAGCATTCTCTACACGGTTTATGTCTTAGTGGGGAGGCAGTGCCCAGGCGGCTGGCTGGGCCACCGCAATCCTCAGGACCCCGTTCTTTCCACCATGTCACCTCAGCATTCCTTACAGCTCAGGCGTCATTTTTACACTTATTCCATGGCAGAGAATTGGGGTGTATTCCTGGATGGCCCTGTTGTTCCTTCTGTGTCCCTTAGAGGCCCCACAGCAGCCTCATTGGAAATGCTGTCTACCTCAGGGATACTTAATGCATGCTGATTTTCTCTTTGCTGCGGACACACGTTTTCTTACTGATAGCCAAGGGCTTCAACGATTTCTCATAATAACAACAAATATTCTTGTTCAGTGTCACTGTATCACATAATTATAAAAATAAAGTAGGGACAGATTTCAAGCAAATGATTATCCGTTTAGCCTGAAAAATAATTACTTTTATAATGTACTTTCTTTTGCACTTTTCATATTGGTACCCACACCGCAATAATCTTTTGAAAATATATTATCACAATGATTTGGAAGCTGAAAACATTCTGTGAAAGGCAGGCAAGTCCACACAATCACTTGTGGAGATCACTAAATTCTATCACATTATGATATGAAATTAGCATACTTTCTCTTCTTCCATGAGGAAGAAACTCGAAAAGAGTTTAGTGACTAAATTTATCCATACCGTTACATATGTATGTTAATCAAATATTCATATATTCATGAAGGTTTTTTCACATTCTTTAGGAATTAACTTAATTTTTTTTCTATACTTGAGGGTTGAATCTGCAGCCTCACACATACTTGGCAAGCACTCTACCCCTGGGCTGCACCCCAGCACATTTATTCAATTTTTTATTTTGAGTCCAGGGCTTGCTAAGCTATGCAGGCTGCCTCTCGCCTTGAGCTCATGATCCTCCTGCCTCCACCTCCTGGGCTTGGGGGCTCCTGGATGTTTTCCTGCTGCAGGCGTGGCAAGGGACCCCTGAGTGACAGAGGTGCAAAGGTGGAGCAAGGAATCTATCCATGGCAAAGCTCAGGGAAACCATGAAGGCTCTGGCGGTTTGGGTTTCTTCCATTCAGGTGTCAGTAGTTTTATAGTTCGAACTTGTCCCCCAAAGTCCAGTGTTGGAAGGCGTTCAGGTCACGAGGGCGCCCCCTCTGGACAGATCTGGAGTAGGAGCTTTCCTTGCCCTTTCTCCACGGATGACGCAACACAGACCCCCTCACAGATGCTGCGTGTGAACCTTGCAGTTCTCAGCCTGCAGACCGAGGAGGCTCCACATCCCTTCACCCGGTACCCAGCCTGAGGGAAGCCGCCATGGTGGCACAGATGGACTAAGCCAGTCAATAAGAGCAAAACGGCCTTCTAGCAATGTAAATGCCCCCGCCCAATTTAGAATTCAGGTTAAAATTGCAATAGCTACCCAAGCACTAGGACAGCTTGCCTGTGCCCTCCCACATGGTGCCTACTGTCCCCAGGGTTGGAAGCCAACGACAGGGTCAAGTTCGGAACTTTATCTTCCTAGGAGCCATGGGTGAGATATGGGCCATATTTGTCCATATTGGCCACATTTGGTGAGATATGGGCCATATTTTGAGAGGTATAATGACTATTTTCGTAGAGTTACATATACCCTTGGGGCTGGAGTTCAGCTCAGTTGGTAGAGGGCTGCTCTGCACTTTCTAAGGACCTGGGTTTGACCCTCAGCGCACAAAACAGGAGAAGGACCTGGCGATCCAGTCCTGAAACAATAAGCCATGGAAAACGCTATAAACAGCAGAGAAGCACTGACACACTGCCTGGCATGGCGCCTTGTCGAGGAGTGTTTCATCTGTTGTACACGGGGTTGCTATGAGTCAGATCTCACTCAACAGCACCCAATAACAAAAACAACAACACATATATCCTATAATGAATGCAAACTCTAAAGTTTGGAAACTCACTTTTTTAAAGATAAACACATGTGGATTTATAATTCATGAATCCACCAAAATGGTAAGGCCATCCTTTCTGTACTACATTAAATATTATTCTAATTACCATTTCTACATTAGGTCTCAAGAAAGACTGCCTTTCCAACACAATTCCTTTCTTCCAGCAGCTCTAAAGAGAGTCTGAAAAGATAAAGCTGTAAATACATATAAATATGCCAGTAGCTCACTGATTCCTTTTCTCTGTTAAAAGGCGTAATTATACTGGGTGGGGGAAGAAAAGAACTTGTGGAAAACAGCCGCATTGTGTCAGCGTTTGAAGGAGGTACTCAGGGCCTTGATGGGAAGAACACCTCAGACAAGGAGGTCTTAATTAGGCTCAGCGCTTTCTTTACACAGCACCTTTCCCTGAACGCCAGTGGCTGCGTTGATTAGACACTGATAGTTCTTAAATCACAGCTAATGACAAGCATATTTTTAGCTACTGGACACAAATTCAAGCCAGCACTATGCAGGGGCTCATAAGAAGCGATCGCCACTGTTCCCTGCCAATTTTCTGAAAGCTACCTATAAATAAAATGAAAACAAAAAGAAATAATGGCATAAAAGGCTAACACAGAAGGGAATGTAACAGAAAAAGTGAACACATTTACAATAAATGAAATATATAACAAATACGAAGAGATTCTCCCTGTAGAGCCACAAGAGTATATGAAAGGCTTATTTTTAAAAATTTGTTAAAATATGGTATTACAAACATGTCCTGTTAATGACATAACACCATATTATTTACTGCAATATAAGAAAAAAGATTATCTGCAGCCATAGCACCCTGGTGTCTGATACCACCTTATCTCAGAAGCTAAGCAGGGTTAATCTGGTTAGTCCATGGATGGGAGACCTCCTGGGAACACCAGGTGCTGCAGGCTAGGGAAAAGGACCTGGCAACCTACTTGGGAAATAATACGCCATTGAAAACCCTACAAATATCAGAGAAGCACTAACCATAGTGCCCGGCATGGCACAGTGTCAGGGAGGGTTTCCCAGTGTTGTACATAGGTTCGCTGTGAGTTGGACCCAACTTTACAGCACCTAACGACAGCCATGACAAGATACGAGATCTCAAGGATTAGTTTGCCTCGATGTCCTCCTATGAAGACCTTGCCTTCTGAGGGATGTCAGAGACCATCCCAGATGCGATTAGTCCTCATCCCACCCCAGGCTCAAGGAGTCCATGGAATAACACAGCAGATTTGAAAGTGAGGCTGAAATACAGTGTTTAAATTGTAACTGATGAATCGAGCCAGGTGCTCTATCACAACCCCAGAGCAAGTGAGACAGTTTATCTCTCCAGCTGTCAGAAATTGGCGGTTCTGTGGTAGCACTTTCACCATCTCATGGTCTTGCACTGGTGGTGGGTGGAGAACATGGGTGAATAAATGTGTGCATCCCTGGCCTGAGTAGACACCAAAGCTGTAGGTGTGTATGGGACAGGGGTGGAGAGAAAGGGGATGGGGCACCAAGGGAGGTGAGGGAGATGGTGGGAGTGGGGAGCGAGGGAGAGGCGCACTTCTCGGAGATGAGGAGGAAGAGGGGAGACTGCAGGCATGGAAGGCTTATGCATTTGTGGATGGCATTTGTTTGAAACCCTTTGAAGACAGGAGATTTTCGCCAGAAATTAAGTCGCAATTGATAGACCTGGGAAAAATCCAGAAGGCAGAAGGCAACCAAAAATCTGCAGTGTTGTTTCCTTCTGCATGTACAGAAGGCTGCAGGAGAGGAAAATATAAAACCTTAAAACAAGGCAGAGGTAAGCAAACACAGGTCTCACCCATTCACTTCTTGGCTTCGGCCTTCTCTTCATCTCACTTCTCAAATATCTTCTAGAAATGCTGCCTGGGCACAGACTCAAACATTTATGCGATATGGTCTTTCTATGAACAGGTACCTATCTTGCTAGTTTTATTTATTATTTAATAGATACCAAAGTTATACTGGAGAAGGACTCAGCAACCCACTCCCAAAAACGAATCCATCATTGAAGACCCTATGAACAGCAGAAAAGCATTGACAATAGTGTTTCCCCTGTTGTATGTAGGGTTGCTATGAGTCAGATACTGACTCAATGGCACCTAACAATAACAACAACAACAGCAACAACAACAACAACAACAACAACAACAAAGTTATATATTTTTCTTTCCTAGTTATTAAAGTAAAAAAATGAGACTTAAGAAGAAATAAACTATAGTGGACCTGAATGGGAAAGTATACTAGAGACTAATACATTTTCAATGCTTTCTATAAGCCTAGTCTGTTTCCTCAAATACCATAGAATATTCTTTCTAGTTTGGTTGCCTGTCACAAATCACTAGTCAGCTACCCAATATCCAGTCTCAAAATTCTTCATTAATTATGTTGTTGTTAGGTGCCATTGAGTCATGTCTGACGCTTAGTGACCCTCATAGGGTTTTGAATGCCTGATTGTTTCAAGATGGATGTTTTTTTCTTTTCTTTTCTTTTTTTTTTTTTTGTGCTAGTAGAGGTTGAACCCAGGGCCTCGCGCCTGCATGCTCTGCAAATGCTGGACCACTGAGCTGCACCCTCAGCCCATTTTTTTACTTTTTGAGACAGGGTCTCGCTAAGTTATGCAGACTGCCTCTGGTCTCAAACTTGTGATCCTCCTGCCTCACCCTCCTGAGCTGCTGGGATTACAGGCGTGTGCTACTGCACCCGTCTCCTTTCAAGCTAGTTTTGAGACTGTTTTGGGAATAGACTGCCATATCCTTCTCCCATGTTTGCAGTACCGGGGACCAAATCCAGTTCCTCAGAAAGGGCAGAGTAGCACTCTATCAAGTGAGCTAAACCTTATAGAGCCCATACATTTTTGAGAGGTGATATGCAGCTTAAAAACTGAACAGAATCCCCTGTGGAGAGGCTAGCCAATGAAACACTAGGGAATATCTCATTGGTTCAATGAAAGCTGTGGTAACCCTTTCAAATGGGATGTTTATGGCAGACACCATTTGACACTTAAGCTTTTTATTCTTTACTATTTCTTCATACTAAGGATACATCAAAGATGGACGGAAATTGTCAGGTCCAGATCCACTCATGATGGGGAGACAGAGTCCCCACATGAGGAAGAGTATCTTCAATAAAGGCATTGGAAGGAAAATCCACCAAAAGGGGAGGAGTACTCCTAGCCTCGGAGGGAAAGTCTGCCAAGAGGAGAAGAGTACCTCCAAAAAGGTCTCTTCATGGAAAAGGACTTGGAACCCCATCTTTTCTTAAATTTTAATTGGTCGCTATTGTAGATTTTTAGAAATATTAATGAAAGATAATCTTCTGGCTCTGTGGGCTATGCTAATTCAGATTGGGAGTTGACGAGCCTCAGGCATTCTTGAAGGGAAATCCCTGAATGACTTCCAACAGTGTAAACTCCTTAAACAAAAGCCTTTGTACGGGACAGCTCTACAGTAAGCGGAAAGCACCCGTTCTTCATAACAACAGACTCAATGGGGTGACACGCAGGTAGCAGTTAACCAACCTAAATTCCTGCATAAAGTTAAGAATAGTCAATTGTTACAGGAAATGCAAATGCTCAGGTCCTCTTGGTTTATTTAAAATATCACACTTTGTCTCTGAGTTCCTCTTCCACTTTGATTGATTACCACCTGCCACTCATGTGATAATTGATCAATGCAACCAACTTCCTTGTCTTTCTCTGACCTTTCATAAGATTTAATGAATGAAATAGGGTCATTCGCAGCAAAATGGATGGAATTAGAGAAAATTATTTTAAGTGAACGAACACAAGCTCAGAAAGAGAAACAACACATGTTCTCACTCATATGAGAGAGCTGACTCAAAATTACAAGAAGGAAAAATCCTACTCAAAGGTCAGATCACATTAAAAGCGGGGGGAGGGAAGATAAGAATGAGGTCAATATAAATGGACTAAAAATCGCATGTAATTGTTCTAACAAGATAGAAACAAAGACCACTACAGGAAAAGTTTCTATCTTAAACAGAAATGGAACCCAAGGACATATAGAAAAATACTATATAGTAAAAGATAGAGAAGACTTGGATGGGAAACTTAGATGGGAAGGGGGGA